>ARYC01005978.1:0-12624 GCA_000711775.1 Oxytricha trifallax | reverse complement strand
GTCTGAAGACAATTCAGCTTCAAAAGTGAAGAGTGGTTTAACTCCTATTCTCGATAAAATATCAAAACTAAAACTGGAATCTTCGAGGAAGAAGTCTATTGACCTAGGTGCCGAAACCAAGTTGGAAAGTCGGTTTGCGGTCACTCCTAGGAAATTAAAACTCTCAAGTAGCTTCCAAAAAGACTCATCGAACCCTGGGTCAGAGCAGGGAAACTTGCAGAGTGAAAGGGGCTCTTACTAAAAGCTTTGGCCCCAGCTATTTATAGACCCTCACTTGAAAAGCATTAAGGAATACTAGAGTGAGATGAAGCAGAACCTGGGACACTATGGGATGAAGTGAGAGAGTTGTCAATTAAGAATAGCTCAGCTAAGAGATAGCAATTCTCAATGTCTTATATTGCTGCGATTTCCTAGGATAGAATTATCTCCAGTCAAGTGATAGAAGGAGCTTTTGACTCAGTTCTCTTTGAAAACTTTATCTACCATACCTTACGCAGTGTAAGAACTGACAAAGAACTACACTCGAAGAAAGTGGTCCTGCTGATGGACAACGCAGTCATTCATAAATATTCAGAGATGTTAGCCACAGCCAGAAAGTTTAAAGTGAATGTGCTCTTCAACGCCGAATACTCGCCTTGGCGCAATCCAATTGAGCAGTTATTCTCCTTTACAAAGAAGGAGATGAAGATGGACACTATTCAGAACAAGTAAGTTTTAATGGGCTTTACACTTTTAGGCAGCAATTGGTGAAGAGGGTTGCAGAAATCGTTCAGAATTTAAGAAAAGAAGGCATCCAGGAGATGTGGGCATTCAGTATTAAGAAGTGGATTCACACTCTTCGGTTCGGTTTTGTGTGATGATGTTTGTTTCATAGCTGAAGTAGTGTATAAAACCTGTTTCCCTTTACAATTTCCCATGTCATGTCAGTTTTAAATTCATCGCAGATTATTATAATTAATAACACTATTTATATTTTACTTAAAAATGTCCTAATTCACTCATTACAACACTCGATTCTAAAATACTGCTTCTATTTCACATTTGCTCTCTTAAAATGGCCACTTCCTTAGCGATTCTTCTTAGTTGCATTTGCCTTTATATTATCGCAATCATGCATGAATGCCATATTTCGGCCAAAACTTCCAAATTTTAATGGAGTTACCCTACTTTCAAGCCCCTTTTCGGTAAATGAGAGAGGTTTTTATGAAAAAGTCCCTATTTTGCTCTAAACTACGCAAGTCTCTAAAATCGCTAATTTCGCAAATCTCCCAACTTCCCTAATTATACAGACCCCTAAATTTGAGATGTATCAATTTTTACAAATACATATATAATTTTGACCAGTCCCCTAAATTTTTTGACCAACTACTAATAAAAAAATGACACATGGCAACAAAAACACAGGGGTTTTGAAATTGAGGGGATTTGGGGTTTACGCATTTTTCCATTGGTCTAATTATATTATTTATTTTTTTTTAATTTTATTTTCACAATTTCCTGATTCAATTCTATTTTAGCAATAATTTTATCTAACGTTCTATTTAAATTTCCATTTTTTAAAATCTTATTTGAATATAAATATAGCTTACTTAATTTTTTAATAATCTTAAAATCATAATTGTAATAGTCTAGCTAATATAAAATTTTTAAGATAAATTTATAAATATTTTTATTTATTAAAAGCTGATATATTTTTAAATTCTTGCATGAGTTTTTAGCATTTATATTATAAATTTATATTACCCAAGACTTATTTATAAATATAAAATGGAATAATAACTAATTGATTAGTTTTATATAAATTCTAAATTTCTGTCTGCATTAATAATTTAAAAATAAATTAATTAATATTATAGTTTGTAATAAAATATAATTACTAGAATATTTCTATTAGATTAGCACCACGAAATCATGATAATTTAAAGTAGATTTACGAAACTGAATTAAAGAGAATGCACATAGAGAAAATGATTTTAGACTCAGTCCCTACATATTAATGCTTAATATTCTAAAAGTATGTTAAAAAAATGATAATATCTTATCAAATTGAAAATTATGAAACCTACAGATTTCTTTAATTTTTGAAAGTTTCAAAATTACTTTTAAAATATAAAATAATTACATTTTTATAATTACTATTGTTACTATTGTATAAGTTGACACGATTATCTTTATCGGTATGCACATGAACCAGAAGATGAAGAGATGAAATTTAATTTCTAAAAAATGGAGCAAATGAATAAAAAAAGATCTGGCTTTGGAGGTTTGAATGTGATCACTCCAGGAAGGGACAAGACCCCTAGGAACACCCTGTTAGAGGCACATAGGTCCAATGGCCAAAGTTACTCCCCTAGCCGAAGAAGTACAGGAAAAAAAATACTCGAAAGTCATTGAATTGTAAAAACTATCCGTACCTTAAATATTAAGTACAATTAAGTAATAAATATACACTAACAATAACAATAAAATTTTATATATTTAATATTGTAGATTTTCAATTCTAGTTTTCGTATTCACATTACTTTGAGTAATTCATCATCATCATCATTAATTATATTTTTTTTAAAATCAAATATTTTTAATAATTTTTAAAATTATAATATAGAAGTTCTTTAATACAAAAAAAAATTAATTATTTCTTTTGAGAATACTATCTAAATGACATTTTAACTGTATGATAAACTTATAATTAATGCTAGAAATTATGTTATATGTTAATAAAAATAAAAAAATTATAGAAATTAAGCCCATTAAATAGATTTTAAAAAAGAAAAAAAAATCATGTTTTACTGAAATCGCTCAGTATAGTTCATAGTTATTTTTAATTTTAGTTTGTGTGTAAAATCTAAAAGACTTAGAATATTTCCTTTCTTAAAAGTTTTCTAAGATTTTAAATACAAAACTTTGATAATCTTGAAATTCCAAAACAAGCCTCCAACAAAGTGTTCTTAAACTAGTCACATTATAAAATTCACAATAAATTTAAGATTGTGAGTTGCAGGAGTTATCTGATGTTTAAAGATTTAGATGTTAAATGAATAAATATGCGAGTTTGTGCGATTCGACTGTCTGATCAGGACATCAATGCCTTTAAAATAAAAATATATTCTATAATTTTATAGTTGATTCTTATATTTTAACAAATATTTAAAATAAATATTCATTCTCCACCATTAAATAATTTCATTTGATCTTATTATTGCTATTTTGTAAATGAATTAAAAATACTAAAATAAATTATATCAATACATTATTATAAAATGATCGACAGTAATCCTGTTAGCTTAGACTTTATAATTAAAATATTAAAACTAACTGTTTTTAACTATTGATTTGTATTTTACGATATATATTAATACTTTTTTTATATTCCAAAATTAAACTCCAATTAAATTTGAATCTTTTATTAGCAATTAAAAAAGTACAAAGAAAACACTTATTCCAATTGAATAATTATTTCAAATAATATAATCAAGAAGTTAACATAGTTTAAAATTAAATGAAGATATGCAATATCCAAATTAATGAATTTTTTTATATTTAATTTTAGAAAGTAATAATTTTTATAATTACTAATACTTTCATGGAATTATTTAATTAAACTAGAATAATAATTGAATTCAATGTTTTAATAGGAATTATAAAATTAATTCACATTAAACTATAATAAGATATTTTAATATAGATAATACATTTATGATTTTAAGACACTGTAATATATTGAAAATTAAAATTTAAGAATATTTATTAAAATTAATTATGATTTAATCCTAATATTTATATTTTTATAATTTAAGAAAAATAAGATAAAATAAGAAATTTGCTAAATTTGTAAGATTAAATCAGTTTTATAGGAATAAACATTAAGTTTTGAGATTCTAATTTTGATGTAAATTTTCATTTACAACTTCATTTTAGTTCATTCCTATAACAAGTTTCCCACCTCTTATTATAATTTGGGATTGATTTATTAATTTGACTGAGAGCATTTAAATTATCTAAAATTATATAGCTCTATTGATACTATAGTATCTCCAGTAATGAGTAAGTTTAATCTGTCAAATTAAAATAAACTGAATTTAGTTGCCTTTATTTTGTTGTTTTATAATATTTTTTAATTAATTCTATGACTTCCTCAAATATTAAAAATTCAAATCGTAAAAAGTTTGATTCTTTTTGACTTTTGATTTTTATTTAAAATCAAAATAAATTGAGTTAACTTAGTTAGCATTTTATCAATTCTCAAAGAAGTTATCAAATTTATTAAGATGTTAGCTATTAAATAGGAATTAAAAGAGGATTCTTGCCTTAACTTATAATTTATATAATTGCAACAAATATTTTTTGTTTGAAGTCTCACTATCATCTCATATTATCATTATAATGGAAAGTTCATTTTTAAACTGCCTCAATTGCTCAAATTCATACGACTTGACTTCTCATATTCCAATTATGCTTGAATGTGATTATTTTTTTTAATTAATAATAAATCAAGATTCACTTTAAATTTTATAGCAATAATAATCTAAATTATATATAAATGTGGAGATGAAATCTGTCTTGACTGCTATTAAAACAAATTAGTTTTAAAACAAGATGGAACCTAAATATGCTGCTTCGATTCTGAACATCAAATTGAAAAAAGAGAGAAGCCCATCTAAAATAGGAAAATCATCAACAAACTCAAATCTATGGATGTACTCAGATTAGTAAATAATATTTAAATATTAGTGTGTGAGAAGCACAAGGATTATTACTCAGAGTACTACTGCACCTAATGTGATCAAATTGTTTGCTATGTGTGCTCGCAACTTGACCACTCAATAAATAAAATAAAAATAATAATATATTTATATATAACATTATACCTAGGGGGAGTGTATAAATACATTTTAACAATAAGTATTTAAAACTTATTAAGTATAAAGTAAAAAGCACATGATTTTTCTATTAATATAGGACTTTAAATTTTGAATGCAGTAAATATTGAACTAATCTCATAATGGCGGTAAACTACATAAAGTTAATCCTGAAAACTTTAAGGAATATCTTAAATACATCAATCCACTCTTAGACAAATATTGTAGGAATACATTTGATTTTAAATTTAATAATAAAATAATAAAAATTGTGGCCGTTAACTTTTTCGAAACTCAAACAATATGATACTTGCTTGAAAGATAATTTAAATTCATCTGAATTTTACTATTGGTGGTACCTCTATATCTAATATAGAAAGTGAAATATCTCAATCCTAATATGGCATTAGCATAAACCAAAAAAAAATCACTAGAAATAAAGGTAGTGTCATTTCGCTTTCTGGATTAGATATAGAGATACCGTCAATATTAAAATTCAGATTAATTTAAATTATCTTTCTAGAAAGTACCATATTGTTTAGGACTCCAGAGATTTAAGTACCAAAATTTTTATTGTTTAATTTATTAACTTAAATTATTTATTTTCAAATCAAATGTATTCATACAATAACTTGAATTGATTACAAACTTAAAGTCAAAACTTAATAATCATATCAGCTAAGCTTAAATACTATCAAGTAGCGACTTTAACTTTAAATTGTTTTTAATTTACTTCATCACTATGTTGAACTATAATATAATTAAATAATACTTTTATTTGAACAACGCCAAGCTTTTGTTAAAGGACTTCGTGAAGTAAGAAGATTTAAGCAAACTTTCTATTACTCACTATAAACTTCAAGGGTAAGAACAGCCTCAAGAGGAAATTAAGTAATAGATTGAAGTTTAAGTAAATAAGTAATAAATCGAATTCTAAGTAATTGGCAGACAAAAGATTTAGAAATACGAAGTCCCTGCTGATCAAGATAAGATAAGCGCAGAGCACTATAACTAGAATTTAAATAAAAATAATTATTAGTTGGATCTTACCTAAACCTAAAATTTGTGAAACTAGCTTGCTAAGTGATTTGTAAAAAATTAAAATAAGGGAAAATAAAATTAAGCTTAGTGTTCATCCACCCCCCTTGAAGCAGTAGGAGATATCCCACCAGACTCGTGTATAATGAATGAATTAAATAAAAATAACAATAGAAATTTAATTAAAATTAAAAGAAATGAGTCGTTCTTCTGTAAAGCAACTTTGGAATTCCAAGTTGGTTTATGTGATTCCCTTTTAATATCATGGCAACTTCCGATATAAATCTAGTGTTTTTTTACAGAACAAACGAAATAGAACCTGTTAAATATTCTTTGACCTATTCCAGGTACAAAATTCAGTGAACTCTGGGATTTGAACCCTTACACTTTCAAAGACGGGCAATGGACAAGTATGTGTCATTACGTCTTAAATTCATAAAAACTTGTCTAATTTAAATTGAAATTAAATTTCTTTTTGATAGTATTGAACTTTTTTTCTGCAGGAAATTAATTACTATTATTGCTGTTAATTTAAATATGAATTAAATGAATGAATTGATTGGTAATAATAAAAATTTAGAGAAATAAATTATTTGAAATTATTGTAGATCTTAATAAATTTTTTTCATTTTAACATCTTCACATTTTTAATGCTTTATCGTTAAGGTTCACTGTAAATATTGGATGTGTCAATATTATCAATCCAAGATCAAAATATCAAAATTAAAAATACTATTGCTTGAACTCATTCTACTTTTAAAATGTATATTTAATGAGAATAATCCTTGATCCTGAGAATAATTTATTTTATAGATTATAGAAATTAATATTGACTAAAGTATTAAATATTATCTTAAAATTAATGAAATATCTCTTTTATAATTATGTTGAAATTATTATCTTGGAAGAAACTAAATATAAACTTAAAGAAAAGTTCCTTAAAATGTTCATCTATTAGTGAAATTAAATTTAATTAATTTTCGAATTAATATCTTCAATTTTATTTCAATTTTTTCAATAACTGTTGTTAAACCCAGTTACGTTTAAATGATCCTTTAGTTAAAATTAATAATAAAACTTTGCTCTTAATCTTTTATACTAAATAATACAATTTAGATTATATTATTATTATTATAAAAATATAAATTATAAACATGATCAATAGAATGTGTTTCAAAATGTGTTTCTTGATGATTAGGAAAATAGTTTTATTTCGAAATATATAATAATATTTCAGATTTATTTTTAAGTTAATTTTTATTACTAAAAATTAGTATAATGTATTATCATGGAAAAATAGAGATATCCTCACTTGTATTATTATTAAATTTTTTTAATTTTGTTTTTTATAAATGATTTATATAATTGTATATTTTAAATTATCTTTCTTATTAGTTTTTTTATTTTTTAATTTTTGTTTCACTGAATTTCCCAATTAATAATTTGCTCAACATATAATGAGTTTATTCAAAGACTTTCGAAAAGACTTATTTTAAATAGAATAGTGCGGATTCAGGTGCAGTATATCCATTCTAACTTTTTGAAAAATATATTATAAGAATCAGAACTTATGTAGTATTCTAACAAAAATGTATAATAAATGTGGTGATATAAATACTGCAAAATAAAACGTGAATTAAGATTTAATCTAAAAAATACTATCAAAATTTAATTAATTATTTTTGTTAATATAATTTCATTATCTCAATTATATAAACCTGAAAACTTGATTATTACTATATTAATATAAAAACACTACTTTTTAATAATAATAACAAAATAAAAAATTATAATATCTTCATCAAAAAAAATATAAAATATATCTTCCTTCGGGTGCGGAGTACAATTCTGGAATTTTCAAAAATTCCAGAATTGTACCCCCATCCCTTTCTTTATTTTCAACAAATTTTCTAATCCTTTTTAGTAAAGAATTTTCAGTAATACTTTAAAATTTCGTAATAATTATTTAAATTAAATCATAGTGAAGTAGGGGATATCCTTGAGTGTGATTATGATTGTACTTTAATTACTATTATTATTTGAAGTTAGTAAAGAAATCATTGTGATGCAGAGTAATTAAAGATGTTTATAATTCTTATTAATAATTAATTTTAACTTTAATAATATAAGTAATTCCTACAGTTAGTAAACAATGAATTATAAAAGTCAAGTTAATCTATAATATCTACACATTTGAATATAAAAACTTATTTATAATATAAAAATTGATTTACAATATTTTAATATTGATTTATATAATTTTTATGAATGATTGGAATAAAGCAGAAATAAAGTTATTATATTAAGGGTCTAGAGATGGATTTTAGGAAAGAAAGTTTGGATTCCCCCCATATATTTGTAAATATTAAAAATTCCAGATATATAAAAAAATCCTAGATATATTCCAGGAATTCCAGATTAAACTGGAATTTATTTTTCAATAAAAATAAAAAAAATAATTTCCAAATTACACATATTGTTATATTTTTTAATATTTAAGATACAATATGTTATAATAAAAATTGTGGTTTTAATATATTTAAAAAAATCTTATCAAAATATTTTTTTAAAAATAATTTCTAATACATTTTGAACATCCGGCTTTAAGTTTTAAGTGTTATTCATATAAAATAATTTCAGTCTCATCAGAGAAGCATAATTACTTAAATGTCTTTTTCAAATATTTTATTTCTATATTATAACCGAATATGTAATTTTGATTCACTTTCTTCTGAAATATTTTTTTATTGTTCTAAATATAAAAATTTATAACTGTAGAAAAGGTAAGAGTAGAGAGTAACTTTAGGGTTATGTAGAATTATTAGTTAAAAACTTAATTAATTAATTAGTTTGAGAAATGGATTTAGAAAAAATTGTAAATTCGGCCAAATATAAGAATTCTAAATATTCAAAATGCTTTTACTAATAAATTATTGTCAATGTTGTTAAAAGTTATAATATTATTCTGAAAATTTTCCATGTATTTATTGAAAGGTTCACTAATAGCTGAACTTTTAACTGCCCACATTTTATTCCTTTACTTTGACAAGCTTCCGTTCGCAAAGTGTGAACCGGTATAGCCACGATTTTACTGCCAATATTCCAAATCTTTCTCAGCATATCTATAAGTGGAGAGTATATACTTAGGCTTCGTGTCTAAGTCCATTTCCTTCTAATTAATTGAATAATCTGATGTTGCTCAACGAGCTATAGAAACCAAGGTTTTGCCACCAAAGACAGCTATTCCTGCTGATCACAAGTTTTAAGATTTTAGAATTTATCAATATTTTTATGGCGAGCTACCGTGAAAAAACTGATCGTGGTAGCTCGCCAAAAATCAGAATATTAAATATATTAATAATTAAATAAAATAAATCAATAAAAATGCAAAAGTAGTTGACTTTGAATAAATTATTTATGAAAAACCACTTGAGCCCATAATTTGTCTTTCAATTAAGGTATTATCTAATATAGATGATTGATTGTTATAGTAAGTAAAACAGTATAAGACAAATTTCAAAGCTCACTAAGTTGTCTCGACACAAAATTACAAAAATTATTAAATAGTTTGGGAACAAAAATCAAATTAATAATATACCAACTCAATAAAAACAATGTCGATTTACTCAAGAATAAATTTAGTTTCTTACAAATAATTAAACTTTAATAAAATGGAGCAAATACTCATTAACTGAAAGAGCTGTGCTTTTTCATTGATAATTTCCTAATTCAAAAATTTCCCCTAGTTATCTTAGATATATTTACAAAAAACATGGAATAAAGTATAAGTCTATTTACATATGCCCATAAACTTTTAGGCATGATCCTTTTGATTTGTAACTTTAAATAAATGAACTTATGCAAAAAGTTACAATCATATGTGAATAATCTATAAAAATTATATTTATAGATGAGGCTATATTTACAAGCAAAACTGTCAAATCAAGAAGCTGGAGAGCTCCCTATTAAAGGTTTTAGATAATGGATTAAAAATTTAAGATTAAAACATATTCAGTTATTGGAGGCATATCCATGCAAGAAGGATTAGAAGAGTTCCATATAATAAAGTAATCTGTAAAAAAATAAGATTTTTTGCATTTTCTTAAAGAGTTAATTAAGACTCAATATAAATAAAAGATTGCAATATTTTTGGACAACTTGCGCATTCAGCATTCTAAAGAAGTTAAAGATTTCTGCCATATAAATAATATAACAATCATATATAATGTAGCTTATTCTCCCTAATTGAACCCAATAGAGCACTTTTGGGCACTATGGAAACTTGAATATAAGAAATTAATTTGTGAATAACTTATTAAAAATGATAGAATTGACACGAAAAAAGTTATGCTATTAAGCTTATCAAGAGTTTAGAATAAACATATTTAAAATATTGCAAGAAAAGGATTAAAGTTATTAATGCAAGAAAATACAGAATGTATAGATCATATCATATATTAAATTTAATTATAGATGAATCAGATTTTTTGAAATCTGAATGAGGCGACATATTTTCTTACTGCTTTATCTCTTCGTCAGGCTCAAACATCTCAATATTATTTGGGTTTTTAGCTGTTTATTATTTACTTGACAAGTATCTTTTCTTGAAATATTCATTCATTTCAATTTAACCTATTTTCTTCTTTTAGCCCACTAATTTTCTATCTTGCATGAGAAAAATTGATCTCCCTTTTTTTCCTGAATTAAAATAAATAATTCTATAAGAACTTACTTGAAATGTAAGGCTAAGATGTCAGAAGCTCTGCCCATTCTGGAGTAACAATTATAGTCTTTTTAGCTGAATCTTCAGTCTATCCTCCAAATCTCATACTTTGACAATGAGATATTATTTCTTAAAGTTTTTCAGGTCTAATAGTGCCCATTATACCAAAATAATAGTCCCTCTAAATCTTTTACTTATTTTATTTCTTATTACATTCAGGTAAATATTTTTAAAATTCTTGATCGTCTTATATCATAGGAATAACGAATTTTAATGAGAGCTCTTAATATCTTGGTACATTAATTTGTTTTACTTCCATAGATTTTAATGCCTTTTTTTCTCCGTTTATAATTTATCTCAAAAACTCTATTCTTACATTGCTTTAGCTTGGAAGGAATAATCCAACTAAAAAAGTTAAGAACAAATATTTACTTTAATAAACTAGATATTTGTAGAGATCATTCTTGGATCTAAACCTATTCATTCAAAACCCCAAAACCCTTTCAGTAGTTTGATTGAGTTTTTGATTGATAATAGTAGACTATTAGTGAATACTTTATTAGGGTTTTAATAGGGTTTATGTAGGGGTTTAATGTTTAAATATTAGTATTTTAAGTGAGTATATGCGAGGTTTTTGGTCAGTTTATGACAGTGAGTATTTAGATTTATTGTTTAAGTTGCGATATGGATGTGATGAATATTGTGAATACTCAAGCCTGTTCTGAATTATACGTCTATAGCAAGGCTACTCCATAAATCTCCAGCAACTGTGAGGTTTCACTGTTTATTATCTTTGAATTTAAAGAGATAGCTTCTTAATTCTAAGCCTTAGAGACCCTTAGAATTTTAGCAGCATCATATTTATTATTTATTAATGATAAGACTCTTAAATACTGGGCTCATTTCTCTTTGGCCTAGAGGCTGTGATGTTTCATCGCCAATTTCCTGAGCTTCACATATCTGCTTAATCGATAGCTAGCATATATAAAAAGAACGGAATATCTTACAAGTAAGTCAATCGTATGAGTGATTGACTTTAATGTTCCATTTTATAAGACTAATTTAAGTTATATATTCAATTAAATCAAGAGGCTTAAGAGCATAATATAAAGTTCATAACGCTGATGAGGCAGTATTCACCTTTAATACCTTCATATCAAGGTTCTTGGTATAATAGGTACAGCAACATTGAAGTATATGATTAAAAGGTTAAGGTGTAAACTCATGCAATACTTGGTGGAATAAGCGAAAATAATGGCATCGAGACTTATGTTATTCACCCTCGTTCTATAAAGACTGAATAATATATTAAATTCTTGCAATAACTGAGAGATAAGTACGCTGACTAAGAAATTATTCTATTCGTTGATAACTTGTCAGTTCATAAAACTAAAGAGTCAAAGGAATATGAAAGGCTAAATATAACACCTGTATTTAATATACCTTACACCCCTTAGTTCAATGGAATTGAATTATATTGGGGGTTATTGAAAAGTCATTATAAGAAATTGCTGCTCTACCATCTGATGCATGATTTAAAGATAGATACAGTTGATTTTATTAAGAGTGCAGCTAAGAGAGTCAGCGATGAGAAAGCTAAAGAATGCGCAAGAGAAGGGAGATTTCGTGTATATAAATAAGTTTTAGATTTAAATTAATGAATAAGTTCACATATCAAATTTGCCCGTAAAGGGATTTGGCTTCTCTTTCTTTTCTTCCTCTTAAGGCTTGCTTGGGCCTTAGTGCCAGCTCCTGCATCTATGTTCATCTCTTCTGGCTTTTATAAATCTTTGAAGAGTCTCTTACTCAATTCATGTTTTACTTGAGACTTTCTCTCTTTTAATTTGCTGTGCTCTTTCATCAAGTATATAGCAGTACCAGGTTTTTCTATAAAGTTAGAAGACTAAGCTTACTTGAGAGAAAGGATGCTGTTAAAGTTCCTACAGCCAGGTATCCACTTATTTTAATACCTTGCTTCTCTTTTTCTTCAGGAGAGATGCTGTA
>ARYC01005975.1:0-14130 GCA_000711775.1 Oxytricha trifallax | reverse complement strand
TTCTCTTCGAAATCCAACGTTATTTTCAAAAGTTATGGACACTTCAAATTTATGTGCTCAATGTAATTGGAGTCAAGTCTTTGTATAGAAAATAGTGAAATTTTGAAATAATAGCAATATGGACAATATGTTTCTACTTAACCTTCAATTAACTCATTCGATTAACCACGGTTCCATTGAAATGAGTGTAATTTCTCTTCGAAATCCAACGTTATTTTCAAAAGTTATGGACACTTCAAATTTATGTGCTCAATGTAATTGGAGTCAAGTCTTTAGATAGAAAATAGTGAAATTTTGAAATAATAGCAATATGGACAATATGTTTCTACTTAACCTTCAATTAACTCATTCGATTAACCACGATTCCATTGAAATGAGTGTAATTTCTCTTCGAAATCCAACATTATTTTTAACAGTTATGGACACTTCAATTTTATGTGCTCAATGTAATTGGAGTTAAGTGTTTATATAGAAAATAGTGAAATTTTGAAATAATAGCAATATGGACAATATGTTTCTACTTAACCTTCAATTAACTCATTCGATTAACCACGATTCCATTGAAATGAGTGTAATTTCTCTTCGAAATCCAACGTTATTTTCAAAAGTTATGGACACTTCAAATTTATGTGCTAAAAGTAATTAGAGTCAAGTCTTTATATAGAAAATAGTGAAATTTTGAAATAATAGCAATATGGACAATATGTTTCTACTTAACCTTCAGTTAACTCATTCGATTAACCACGATTCCATTGAAATGAGTTAATTTCTCTTCGAAATCCAACGTTATTTTCAAAAGTTATGGACACTTCAAATTTATGTGCTCAATGTAATTGGAGTCAAGTCTTTGTATAGAAAATAGTGAAATTTTGAAATAATAGCAATATGGACAATATGTTTCTACTTAACCTTCAATTAACTCATTCGATTAACCACGGTTCCATTGAAATGAGTGTAATTCTCTTCGAAATCCAACGTTATTTTCAAAAGTTATGGACACTTCAAATTTATGTGCTCAATGTAATTGGAGTCAAGTCTTTATATAGAAAATAGTGTAATTTTGAAATAATAGCAATATGGACAATATGTTTCTACTTAACCTTCAATTAACTCATTCGATTAACAACGATTCCATTGAAATGAGTGTAATTTCTCTTCGAAATCCAACGTTATTTTCAAAAGTTATGGACACTTCAATTTTATGTGCTCAATGTAATTGGAGTCAAGTCTTTATATAGAAAATAGTGTAATTTTGAAATAATAGCAATATGGACAATATGTTTCTACTTAACCTTCAATTAACTCATTCGATTAACCACGATTCCATTGAAATGAGTGTAATTTCTCTTCGAAATCCAACGTTATTTTCAAAAGTTATGGACACTTCAATTTTATGTGCTCAATGTAATTGGAGTCAAGTCTTTATATAGAAAATAGTGAAATTTTGAAATAATAGCAATATGGACAATATGTTTCTACTTAACCTTCAATTAACTCATTCGATTAACCACGATTCCATTGAAATGAGTGTAATTCTCTTCGAAATCCAACGTTATTTTCAAAAGTTATGGACACTTCAAATTTATGTGCTCAATGTAATTGGAGTCAAGTCTTTATATAGAAAATAGTGTAATTTTGAAATAATAGCAATATGGACAATATGTTTCTACTTAACCTTCAATTAACTCATTCGATTAACAACGATTCCATTGAAATGAGTGTAATTTCTCTTCGAAATCCAACGTTATTTTCAAAAGTTATGGACACTTCAATTTTATGTGCTCAATGTAATGGGAGTCAAGTCTTTATATAGAAAATAGTGAAATTTTGAAATAATAGCATTAACCACGATTCCATGAACTGAGGTGTAATTCTCTTCGAAATCCAACGTTCATTTTTATGGACTTCAATTTTATGTGCTCAATGTTATCAGTAAGAATTAAAAAATTTGTCAAATCGTAGAAATTAATATACTTTTGTGATTGATATTCATATTTTATATCAATTTTAATGAATAAAATTAAATATTTATAAACAAAAAATGGGAGCATGAGCGCTTGATGCAGCTTGTAAATCAAATAAACAAGCAATTTTATACTATCAACTAACACTATCTTGCAAGTTAGAAGTAGATGGCACTAAATCTTAAAATTATCAAAGATAGCACTGCCATTCCTTTTGTTTCAATGATACAAGTAGCGGGTTTATTTTTTTTTGCAATTATTAAATAATAAAGAACCACTTTTACAACTGGGGGAGCCTAGTGAGAAATTATGGTACTTTTCAGTTCGCTCCCTTTGCTGCTAAAATGACTATCATTTTATTTATACTCGTATATACTCTATTATAAATGATATTTATATCGTAATTTTAAATAAAAGTAAAAGTCTCTCATAGAAATACCACTCTCTTAAACACTCCTTACATTAATCGTCTTAAAATATATTATGAGTCTAATTAAAGAAAAAATTTTACTCTAAATACACTTAATTTTAAAATAAAGTTTTTAATAATCTAAATATTAAGCATATAAATATGACCAGAAAAGTCTAGAATATTTGATTTAATTTCCGGATTAACTAATTACAAAAAAGTTAATCCTTTTTAATCAAACTTCCTTTCATTTTATTAATTTATTGATTGATAAAAAATAAAATAATAGACTATAAAGCTTATTGTTTAAATTTAAATATATTAAGTTTATTAAATTAGTATTTATGTTTTATATAAAGGGAAAGTCATATTTATATTATATAATTATGATTTCTAAATTGATTATGTAGTCTAATAACAATTATAGAAACATACAATATTATCAGCTTTTACATATTAAGGAGTAAAAAAAATAAATATAAACTATGCTAACTTGTTGAACTTTTATGTATAAGTATGAATAAATTATATAAAAAGAGTTTTATAAAATGCATTATAAAATGAAATAAAAACTAAAATATTAAGATGACTATGGTATAAACCTCATAGATTGCTTAGTAATTATAAGTAAAACTATAGTGCTAATCAACTGTGAGATGACAGGGGAGCGAACTGTAAAAAGTTTAATTTTTTATCACTAGGCTCCCTAGGGATGAAAAGATGCAATTTTAATACTCATTAGTTCGAAATACCAACCAGTTCACTCTTTCTTCTAAATGAGCTACAAAAAGAGAACGATTGGATGAGATTGAGATTATAATCTATTCGGTATTGGCTCGTTATGATGAAGGAAGTCGATGTTATCAGACCACTGAGCTACCTATATTTGTAAAGAGCATCAAGATTCCATTTTACCATATTAGGTTTAAAAATTAATAAATATTAATCAATAAATTTTATTTAATTAATAAAGATAAACCTTGAATGAATATTTATTTCTACAGTTTGGTAAATTCGACGATTTTTACTGTAATGGAGTCAAGTCTTTATATAGAAAATAGTGTAATTTTGAAATAATAGCAATATGGACAATATGTTTCTACTTAACCTTCAATTAACTCATTCGATTAACAACGATTCCATTGAAATGAGTGTAATTTCTCTTCGAAATACCAACGTTATTTTCAAAAGTTATGGACACTTCAATTTTATGTGCTCAATGTAATGGGAGTCAAGTCTTTATATAGAAAATACGGTGTAATTTTGAAATAATAGCAATATGGACAATATGTTTCTACTTAACCTTCAATTAACTCATTCGATTAACAACGATTCCATTGAAATGAGTGTAATTTCTCTTCGAAATCCAACGTTATTTTCAAAAGTTATGGACACTTCAATTTTATGTGCTCAATGTAATGGGAGTCAAGTCTTTATATAGAAAATAGTGAAATTTTGAAATAATAGCAATATGGACAATATGTTTCTACTTAACCTTCAATTAACTCATTCGATTAACCACGATTCCATTGAAATGAGTGTAATTTCTCTTCGAAATCCAACGTTATTTTCAAAAGTTATGGACACTTCAAATTTATGTGCTCAATGTAATTGGAGTCAAGTCTTTATATAGAAAATAGTGAAATTTTGAAATAATAGCAATATGGACAATATGTTTCTACTTAACCTTCAATTAACTCATTCGATTAACCACGATTCCATTGAAATGAGTGTAATTTTTCTTCGAAATCCAACGTTATTTTCAAAAGTTATGGACACTTCAAATTTATGTGCTCAATGTAATTGGAGTCAAGTCTTTATATAGAAAATAGTGAAATTTTGAAATAATAGCAATATGGACAATATGTTTCTACTTAACCTTCAATTAACTCATTCGATTAACCACGATTCCATTGAAATGAGTGTAATTTCTCTTCGAAATCCAACGTTATTTTCAAAAGTTATGGACACTTCAAATTTATGTGCTCAATGTAATTGGAGTCAAGTCTTTATATAGAAAATAGTGAAATTTTGAAATAATAGCAATATGGACAATATGTTTCTACTTAACCTTCAATTAACTCATTCGATTAACCACGATTCCATTGAAATGAGTGTAATTTCTCTTCGAAATCCAACGTTATTTTCAAAAGTTATGGACACTTCAAATTTATGTGCTCAATGTAATTGGAGTCAAGTCTTTGTATAGAAAATAGTGAAATTTTGAAATAATAGCAATATGGACAATATGTTTCTACTTAACCTTCAATTAACTCATTCGATTAACCACGGTTCCATTGAAATGAGTGTAATTTCTCTCTCGAAATCCAACGTTATTTTCAAAAGTTATGGACACTTCAAATTTATGTGCTCAATGTAATTGGAGTCAAGTCTTTGTATAGAAAATAGTGAAATTTTGAAATAATAGCAATATGGACAATATGTTTCTACTTAACCTTCAATTAACTCATTCGATTAACCACGGTTCCATTGAAATGAGTGTAATTTCTCTTCGAAATCCAACGTTATTTTTCAAAAGTTATGGACACTTCAATTTTATGTGCTCAATGTAATTGGAGTCAAGTCTTTATATAGAAAATAGTGAAATTTTGAAATAATAGCAATATGGACAATATGTTTCTACTTAACCTTCAATTAACTCATTCGATTAACCACGATTCCATTGAAATGAGTGTAATTTCTCTTCGAAATCCAACGTTATTTTCAAAAGTTATGGACACTTCAAATTTATGTGCTCAATGTAATTGGAGTCAAGTCTTTATATAGAAAATAGTGAAATTTTGAAATAATAGCAATATGGACAATATGTTTCTACTTAACCTTCAATTAACTCATTCGATTAACCACGATTCCATTGAAATGAGTGTAATTTCTCTTCGAAATCCAACGTTATTTTCAAAAGTTATGGACACTTCAAATTTATGTGCTCAATGTAATTGGAGTCAAGTCTTTATATAGAAAATAGTGAAATTTTGAAATAATAGCAATATGGACAATATGTTTCTACTTAACCTTCAATTAACTCATTCGATTAACCACGATTCCATTGAAATGAGTGTAATTTCTCTTCGAAATCCAACGTTATTTTCAAAAGTTATGGACACTTCAAATTTATGTGCTCAATGTAATTGGAGTCAAGTCTTTATATAGAAAATAGTGAAATTTTGAAATAATAGCAATATGGACAATATGTTTCTACTTAACCTTCAATTAACTCATTCGATTAACCACGATTCCATTGAAATGAGTGTAATTTCTCTTCGAAATCCAACGTTATTTTCAAAAGTTATGGACACTTCAAATTTATGTGCTCAATGTAATTGGAGTCAAGTCTTTATATAGAAAATAGTGAAATTTTGAAATAATAGCAATATGGACAATATGTTTCTACTTAACCTTCAATTAACTCATTCGATTAACCACGATTCCATTGAAATGAGTGTAATTTCTCTTCGAAATCCAACGTTATTTTCAAAAGTTATGGACACTTCAAATTTATGTGCTCAATGTAATTGGAGTCAAGTCTTTATATAGAAAATAGTGAAATTTTGAAATAATAGCAATATGGACAATATGTTTCTACTTAACCTTCAATTAACTCATTCGATTAACCACGGTTCCATTGAAATGAGTGTAATTTCTCTTCGAAATCCAACGTTATTTTCAAAAGTTATGGACACTTCAAATTTATGTGCTCAATGTAATTGGAGTCAAGTCTTTGTATAGAAAATAGTGTAATTTTGAAATAATAGCAATATGGACAATATGTTTCTACTTAACCTTCAATTAACTCATTCGATTAACCACGGTTCCATTGAAATGAGTGTAATTTCTCTTCGAAATCCAACGTTATTTTCAAAAGTTATGGACACTTCAATTTTATGTGCTCAATGTAATTGGAGTCAAGTCTTTATATAGAAAATAGTGTAATTTTGAAATAATAGCAATATGGACAATATGTTTCTACTTAACCTTCAATTAACTCATTCGATTAACCACGGTTCCATTGAAATGAGTGTAATTTCTCTTCGAAATCCAACGTTATTTTCAAAAGTTATGGACACTTCAATTTTATGTGCTCAATGTAATTGGAGTCAAGTCTTTGTATAGAAAATAGTGAAATTTTGAAATAATAGCAATATGGACAATATGTTTCTACTTAACCTTCAATTAACTCATTCGATTAACCACGGTTCCATTGAAATGAGTGTAATTTCTCTTCGAAATTCCAACGTTATTTTCAAAAGTTATGGACACTTCAAATTTATGTGCTCAATGTAATTGGAGTCAAGTCTTTGTATAGAAAATAGTGAAATTTTGAAATAATAGCAATATGGACAATATGTTTCTACTTAACCTTCAATTAACTCATTCGATTAACCACGGTTCCATTGAAATGAGTGTAATTTCTCTTCGAAATCCAACGTTATTTTCAAAAGTTATGGACACTTCAAATTTATGTGCTCAATGTAATTGGAGTCAAGTCTTTGTATAGAAAATAGTGAAATTTTGAAATAATAGCAATATGGACAATATGTTTCTACTTAACCTTCAATTAACTCATTCGATTAACCACGGTTCCATTGAAATGAGTGTAATTCTCTTCGAAATCCAACGTTATTTTCAAAAGTTATGGACACTTCAAATTTATGTGCTCAATGTAATTGGAGTCAAGTCTTTGTATAGAAAATAGTGTAATTTTGAAATAATAGCAATATGGACAATATGTTTCTACTTAACCTTCAATTAACTCATTCGATTAACCACGGTTCCATTGAAATGAGTGTAATTTCTCTTCGAAATCCAACGTTATTTTCAAAAGTTATGGACACTTCAATTTTATGTGCTCAATGTAATTGGAGTCAAGTCTTTGTATAGAAAATAGTGAAATTTTGAAATAATAGCAATATGGACAATATGTTTCTACTTAACCTTCAATTAACTCATTCGATTAACCACGGTTCCATTGAAATGAGTGTAATTTTTCTTCGAAATCCAACGTTATTTTCAAAAGTTATGGACACTTCAAATTTATGTGCTCAATGTAATTGGAGTCAAGTCTTTGTATAGAAAATAGTGAAATTTGAAATAATAGCAATATGGACAATATGTTTCTACTTAACCTTCAATTAACTCATTCGATTAACCACGGTTCCATTGAAATGAGTGTAATTTCTCTTCGAAATCCAACGTTATTTTCAAAAGTTATGGACACTTCAAATTTATGTGCTCAATGTAATTGGAGTCAAGTCTTTGTATAGAAAATAGTGAAATTTTGAAATAATAGCAATATGGACAATATGTTTCTACTTAACCTTCAATTAACTCATTCGATTAACCACGGTTCCATTGAAATGAGTGTAATTCTCTTCGAAATCCAACGTTATTTTCAAAAGTTATGGACACTTCAATTTTATGTGCTCAATGTAATTGGAGTCAAGTCTTTATATAGAAAATAGTGTAATTTTGAAATAATAGCAATATGGACAATATGTTTCTACTTAACCTTCAATTAACTCATTCGATTAACCACGATTCCATTGAAATGAGTGTAATTTCTCTTCGAAATCCAACGTTATTTTCAAAAGTTATGGACACTTCAATTTTATGTGCTCAATGTAATTGGAGTCAAGTCTTTATATAGAAAATAGTGTAATTTTGAAATAATAGCAATATGGACAATATGTTTCTACTTAACCTTCAATTAACTCATTCGATTAACCACGGTTCCATTGAAATGAGTGTAATTTCTCTTCGAAATCCAACGTTATTTTCAAAAGTTATGGACACTTCAATTTTATGTGCTCAATGTAATTGGAGTCAAGTCTTTATATAGAAAATAGTGTAATTTTGAAATAATAGCAATATGGACAATATGTTTCTACTTAACCTTCAATTAACTCATTCGATTAACCACGATTCCATTGAAATGAGTGTAATTTCTCTTCGAAATCCAACGTTATTTTCAAAAGTTATGGACACTTCAATTTTATGTGCTCAATGTAATTGGAGTCAAGTCTTTATATAGAAAATAGTGAAATTTTGAAATAATAGCAATATGGACAATATGTTTCTACTTAACCTTCAATTAACTCATTCGATTAACCACGATTCCATTGAAATGAGTGTAATTTTTCTTCGAAATCCAACGTTATTTTCAAAAGTTATGGACACTTCAAATTTATGTGCTCAATGTAATTGGAGTCAAGTCTTTATATAGAAAATAGTGAAATTTTAATATTGCTAAAATAGAATTGAATCAGGAAATTGTGAAAATAAAATTAAAATTAAATAAATAATATAATTAGACCAATGGAAAAATGCGTAAACCCCAAATCCCCTCAATTTCAAAACCCCTGTTTTTTTGTTGCTATGTGTCATTTTTTTATTAGTAGTTGGTCAAAAAATTTAGGGGGCTGGTCAAAATTATATATGTACTTGTAAAAATTGATACATCTCAAATTTAGGGGTCTTTATAATTAGGGAAGTTGGGACATTTGCTAAATTAGCGATTTCAGAGATTTGCGTAGTTTAGGCCAAAATAGGGACTTTTTCATAAAAACCTCTCTCATTTACCGAAAAGGGGCTTGAAAGTAGGGTAACTCCATTAGAATTTGGAAGTTTTGCCAAAATATTGCACTCATGCATAATTGCGATAATATAAAGGCGAATTCAACTAAGTAGAATCGCGAAGGGAGTGGCCATTTTAAGAGTGTTAATGTGAAATAGAAGCAGTATTTTAGCATTGAGTGTTGTAAAGAGTGAATTAGGACATTTTTAAGTATAATATAAATAGTGTTATTAATTATAATAATCTGCGATGAATTTAAAACTGACATGACTGGGGAAATTGTAAAGGGAAACAGGTTTTATACACTACTTCAGCTATGAAACAAACATCTTCACACAAAACCGAACCGAATAGTGTGAATCTACTTCTTGATACTGAATGCCCATATCTCCTGGATGTCTTCTTTTCTTAAATTCTGAACGATTTCTGCAACCCTCTTCACCAATTGCTGCCTAAAAGTGTAAAGCCCATTAAACTTACTTGTTCTGAATAGTGTCCATCTTCATCTCCTTCTTTGTAAAGGAGAATAACTGCTCAATTGGATTGCGCCAAGGCGAGTATTCGGCGTTGAAGAGCACATTCACTTTGAACTTTCTGGCTGTGGCTAACATCTCTGAATATTTATGAATGACTGCGTTGTCCATCAGCAGGACCACTTTCTTCGAGTGTAGTTCTTTGTCAGTTCTTACACTGCGTAAGGTATGGTAGATAAAGTTTTCAAAGAGAACTGAGTCAAAAGCTCCTTCTATCACTTGACTGGAGATAATTTTATCCTAGGAAATCGCAGCAATATAAGACATTGAGAATTGCTATCTCTTAGTTGAGCTTTTCTTAATTGACAACTCTCTCACTTTCATCCCATAGTGTCCCAGGTTCTGCTTCATCTCGCTCTAGTATTCCTTAATGCTTTTCAAGTGAGGGTCTATAAATAGCTGGGGCCAAAGCTTTTAGTAAGCCCCTTTCACTCTGCAAGTTTCCCTGCTCTGACCTAGGGTTCGATGAGTCTTTGTGGAAGCTACTTGAGAGTTTTAATTTCCTAGGAGTGACCGCAAACCGACTTTCCAACTTGGTTTCGGCACCTTGGTCAACAGATTTCTTCCTCGAAGATTCCAGTTTTAGTTTTGATATTTTATCGAGAATAGGAGTTAAACCACTCTTCACTTTTGAAGTTGAATTGTCTTCAGACGCCACTGATTTCACTGAACATTTATGCGGAAACTCTGAAAAGTTTTAGTCAAGCTGAATTTCTAGTTGGAGGTCTCAGGGACCTCTAATATCGGGGAGAGGTCCTTTGTAAATGCAAGCCGAGTTTTCATTGAAGGGGTCTGAAGTTGCTTTTTTTATGGTTTCAGTTATGGATTTCCCTAAATGTATTATTCATTAATAATTACCTTAGTATTTTCAATGGTTTTCTAACTCTAGTTACTGGTTTTCGATGACTACTTTGACCCCCTTAGGACTTTTGGTCCAAGAATTTAGATTGGAGTGCTGACAATTTTCTTTGGCGTCTAGGATATTTCTTAAACCCCTATCCTCCCTTAGGTCCTATAAAGCTTTTCATTCCAAAATTGTTAATTGCTTACGAAGTTGACTTAGCCATACCGAATTTTCCATTTTTAATATTTCCAACCTTTTAATTACAATTTTTAGAAAACCCTAAGTCAAATGAATTTGAAACCTTCTCTAATTATTCCCCAACATTTTCAATTTTTTCCAGGTGGAAGCTCTCTGAGAATTTTGAAGTTGAAGAATCAGAACTTTGATCCATTTTGTGGAGCATTTTTCCATACAAAAGTTTGTCATCGCTAGCGAGGATCATGCTATCATTTTGCAACCTTTTTTATCGCTTCTGTAATTTTGCAGAATCTCGATGCATGTCTTTAATGTTGAAGCTCCATTACTTTGAGGGCATCGAGTCCGATCGTAAGTTGCTCTCATCAACTGAAATGATAACTGCATCCTCATATAAGAACTGAGCCAACAACCTGCTAATCCAGAGCCTCTTCTCATTGAAGTTCGGGTCTCTATACTTTGTATTAGCAGCCTGAGTTTTCCCATATCTTAGATGGAACTTATCTCACAGAATCTTTTGAAGAGTGGTAACGCAAGGCACCTTAAGTAGCTTACACTCTGGCTTTGTTTGAGCCAGGTTTAATAAATAATTATGAAGCTTCTATCCTGTAACTTCGTAAATTCCGTTCTGTTCTAGGTAGGCCTGGATAGAATCAAGCAAGAGCTAGTTCCCACAAAGCCCTTTTCTACCCACTTTCTTTTGTGGTTCAGGATCAAGAATCTTATGCTTGACCTCGTACTTAAACTTTTCGATAGTCTTATATACAACATCCACATCCATCCTCAATTTCTTAGCCACTTGATGAGGTTTTAATTGCTCGTTATAGTATAGATTAATAACTTCTAATTTCTTACATGCGAGCTTAGTTTCTCTATTCTTCAAAAAAGGATTGCTACTTAACTTCTAGGATTTGCCTTTTTATTTAATTGTCTCGTTGAGAGCATCTATTAAATTTTGACTCCCTCTAAGAGCTCCTCGTTACTAATTAACTTTGCATCCTCCTGTAATATTTTTGCTTGTGTCGCTTTCTTAATTATTCATAACTGGTTTATTCCTGATTCTGGCAAGTCGAAAACTTTGAAGGTAAGCTTCAAGGAATTTGCAAAGCTCATCATCATTTTATATGTAACAAACATCAACATTGCTAGCTAAATATTCTTGAATTTTTTCTTAAGGAAGTTTTATGATTGCTCCACATGTAAGCCTTCTAGATTTGTACAGGGACTTCACCACTGTTTAGCAGTTATCCAGAATTGTATGTGAACTTTGTTGACTAAATAACGTTTGGGAATAATTTACCAAGCACGAAAGGAGTCCATTTAACAATAGATTTCTCTTAAGCCTTAACTTTGCTTGGCTTGATTTCAGTCAGGGCATTAGTGATGAGAAACTCGTCGCTCAATATTTAATTCTGTGAGCAAGAAACTCCTGAATAAGACGCATCCTTAGATTCTTCTTAAGTGTGCTATTATATTTGCTGCCTAGGGGTATTAGTTCTTTAGTCCCTCATTTATTATTAGCTTTTATCTTTATAGCTAAGCTTAATCAAAATTATTTAATTAAAATTATTAAGGATATTTGGATACATTGTTTATAATTCTATTAAAAAGAAACAATGACACATCACTCTCTCATTGGAAATGTAAAATTCAAACTCATACCGACAGATATTGATAAGATATCTATGCTTACAAGGAAGGAGACTCTGCTCTTGAAATTGCATAGCTCTACACTCTCTCATACTAGAGTCATAAAGCGCCCCTTTGTACTTTTCAGGGACAGTATTTGAGTTCTTATGTTCTCATGACACTATAGGGATCGAGTTTTTCATCTGTTATCTTGATAGCCTTATAAAAAACAAAACCCTAGTTGAGAAGCCGTACTTTCAACTCTTTGTGAAGATTGTCTATGCGATTTTCTAAAATAAGCTCTAGAATCCCTTATTAAATACAACTCCGACAAAGTAGTTAACACTTGTTTAGCTGGACCCTGTAATTTTCTAAGATATGGTCGACAGTAAATCCTTAGGCGGGGGGATGGAGTCCAATTTTGAATTACTTCAACGGGCTAATACACACCACACAAGGGAAATTTTCTCTACTTAGGACGGCATGCACCCGACTTTTTACGAAAGTCTCTAAGATATACAAAATAATATTACGGGAAGGGGAGCAAAAGAAAATGTTGAACCATACCCCAATCAGATAGACAAACTGTTTCTCTGGGACTTAGAACTCGGCTTACCCCACGCAGCTGCTCTAAAGCCCGAAGATGTTTTAAATTGTAAGCTCATAAAAAAAGAAGAAGTTTCCAGTTTCGATGACTTGATTAAAGATTCAGAATTTGACAATCCAAATCCAGGATATATAAATATATCTTTTGAAGATGACTTAGACGAAGTTATTTGAGATGGTAACTATACTCTAATTAGGATGATTACAATCGAAGTATGCAATTTAATAAGCTCTTGACCAACAGTGATATTTTTAGTAATAAGTAAATAAAGACCAAAAGTCCTAATTGATTTTGAGTTAGATGAAAAATAACAACAATTAAAATATCAACCCTCTTTCTCGTAAGAAGAAGATAAAGATGATCTTGAAGAACTGGAGAACAACTTAGATCTTTATACGTTCAATTAAACTGTTAGAGGCATTTCAGAGTACAAATATTCGCAGTAGCGATTACTAAATCAAGAAGGACAGATGATTTAATTATACCAAAAAACTCAAATGTCAGATAACCAAAGTAAAATTTAAATCTTATAAACTAAACCACTCACTTGGGAAGATTGAGAGATTTTAATAAAAGGCTTATTACACGACTTCTTAGAAATTGCCAAGACAAGCCCTTACTGTAATTACTGGTTTTACAAAACCACTTTTAAAAACACCAGGTTAAAATTTTCTAATGAATTGAGAGTTCTTATTTCTAACATAGAAGATTTGAAGAAACAAAGAGACATCATGTAAGAAAATCGTAAAAGCAAATCGAAAATTTCGAGATAAGTGAACAATCAGAGCAAAGAAAAATTATCATATGAACAGATGGGACTGAAGAAAACTTCAGGCATGATAACTCCAAATAAATACCACGAAATTAAAGAAAATAAACATCTAATTCAATAACAAAAGCAACCACAGAACCCATCAAAGCCCACAACCTTTACCAAGGATTTCAAACACGGTTCTGAGACTAAAAATTATGGAAGAGGCGAAGATAATAAGAAGAAGAAGTCACTCTCCCGCTTAAACGTATCGCCACTATTGAAAAAGGATAGTGAGGAAGATACGACATTCCATCGCTTTCACATAATTGATTTCCCTCTTCCAAGTTTCACAGATAGCGAAATAGTTCATATTAAGAGCACTCTTGGCTATGCTGTCAAACTCTATAAATGCATTGAAGAAGAATGCGAATAAAATATGAAAGCTATGTTTCACAGGATCTCCTTTTTTCAATGAAATAGACATCCCCTTATGCATACTTCCTTTAGGTATCAAGTTTCTCCAGGATCAAATAAAACCAAATTCTTTCAGAATAGAAATTACAAGCAGACATTCAACACAGATTATTATTTCAAGCCAGAAAT
>ARYC01005974.1:0-16546 GCA_000711775.1 Oxytricha trifallax | reverse complement strand
TTAATTTATCTTCAAAGCGCGCAAAGATACAGCCATATTAAGTTTTAATATAGGAATTGATGAGTGACTGTGTTAAACATCGATTTTGAGGGTTTTCACGGCAGCGGGAGAGGGTCACGGAAATTCATGAGATGACCTGGAATTAAGCAAATCCACTAAATTTGGGCTCCTGAACAAGAGTGTGACACCAAAACACCAGATATATAGTCATTTTCAAAAGTTATAGGAGGGTCATTTTGTCCATTTTTCCATTTTTAAAAATTTGGCCCTGGAGCCGAACCTTTCCCCGGCAAAACTCAACTTGCAATTTATATTTCCCAAAAACTCCCGAAAATATCAATTCTGGTCATTTTTGACCTCGCTGAACACGAATATAACATCAGAATTAATTTATCTTCAAAGCGCGCAAAGATACAGCCATATTAAGTTTTATTATAGGAATTGATGAGTGAGTGTGTTAAACATCGATTTTGAGGGCTTTTCAAGGCAACGGGAGAGGGTCACGGAAATTCATGAGATGACCTGGAATTAAGCAAATCCACTAAATTTGGGCTCCTGAACAAGAGTGTGACACCAAAACACCAGATATATAGTCATTTTCAAAAGTTATAGGAGGGTCATTTTGTCCATTTTTCCATTTTTAAAAATTTGGCCCTGGAGCCGAACCTTTCCCCGGCAAAACTCAACTTGCAATTTATATTTCCCAAAAACTCCCGAAAATATCAATTCTGGTCATTTTGACCTCGCTGAACACGAATATAAAATCAGAATTAATTTATCTTCAAAGCGCGCAAAGATACGGCCATATTAAGTTTTATTATAGGAATTGATGAGTGAGTGTGTTAAACATCGATTTTGAGGGTTTTCAAGGCAGCGGGAGAGGGTCACGGAAATTCATGAGATGACCTGGAATTAAGCAAATCCACTAAATTTGGGCTCCTGAACAAGAGTGTGACACCGGAACACCAGATATATAGTCATTTTCAAAAGTTATAGGGGGTCATTTTGTCCATTTTTGAGTTTTCAAAATTTGGCCCTGGAGCCGAACCTTTCCCCGGAAAAACTCAACTTGCAATTAATATTTCCCAAAAATTCCCGAAAATATCAAATCTAATCATTTTGACCTCGCTGAACACGAATATAAAATCAGAATTAATTTATCTTCAAAGCGCGCAAAGATACAGCCATATTAAGTTTTATTATACGAATTGATGAGTGAGTGTGTTAAACATCGATTTTGAGGGTTTTCAAGGCAGCGGGAGAGGGTCACGGAAATTCATGAGATGACCTGGAATTAAGCAAATCCACTAAATTTGGGCTCATGAACAAGAGTGTGATACCGGAACACCTGATATATAGTCATTTTCAAAAGTTATAGGGGGGTCAATTTGTCCATTTTTCTATTTTTAAAATTTGGCCCAGGAGCCGAACCTTTCCCCGGCAAAACTCAACTTGCAATTTATATTTCCCAAAAAATCACGAAAATATCAATTCTGGTCATTTTGACCTCGCTGAACACGAATATAAAATCAGAATTACTTTATCTTCAAAGCGCGCAAAGATAAAGCCATATTAAGTTTTTTTATAGGAATTGATGAGTGAGTGTGTTAAACATCGATTTTGAGGGTTTTCAAGGCAGCGGGAGAGGGTCACGGAAATTCATGAGATGACCTGGAATTAAGCAAATCCACTAAATTTGGGCTCCTGAACAAGAGTGTGACACCGGAACACCAGATATATAGTCATTTTCAAAAGTTATAGGGGGGTCATTTTGTCCATTTTTCCATTTTTAAAATTTGGCCCTGGAGCCAAATCTTTCCCCGGCAAAACTCAACTTGCAATTTATATTTCCCAAAAACTCCCGAAAATATCAATCCTGGTCATTTTGACTTCACTGAACACGAATATAAAATCAGAATTACTTTATCTTCAAAGCGCGCAAATATACAGCCATATTAAGTTTTATTATAGGAATTGATGAGTGATTGTGTTAAACATCAATTTTTAGGGTTTTCAAGGCAGCGGGAGAGGGTCACGGAAATTCATGAGATGACCTGAAATTAAGAAAATCCACTAAATTTGGGCTCCTGATCAAGAGTGTGACACTGAACACCAGATATATAGTCATTTTCAAAAGTTATAGGGGGGTCATTTTGTCCATTTTTCCATTTTTAAAATTTGGCCCTGGAGCCAAATCTTTCCCCGGCAAAACTCAACTTGCAATTTATATTTCCCAAAAACTCCCGAAAATATCAATCCTGGTCATTTTGACTTCACTGAACACGAATATAAAATCAGAATTACTTTATCTTCAAAGCGCGCAAATATACAGCCATATTAAGTTTTATTATAGGAATTGATGAGTGAGTGTGTTAAACATCGATTTTGAGGGTTTTCAAGGCAGCGGGAGAGGGGTCACGGAAATTCATGAGATGACCTGGAATTAAGCAAATCCACTAAATTTGGGCTCCTGAACAAGAGTGTGACACCAAAACACCAGATATATAGTCATTTTCAAAAGTTATAGGAGGGTCATTTTGTCCATTTTTCCATTTTTAAAAATTTGGCCCTGGAGCCGAACCTTTCCCCGGCAAAACTCAACTTGCAATTTATATTTCCCAAAAACTCCCGAAAATATCAATTCTGGTCATTTTGACCTCGCTGAACACGAATATAAAATCAGAATTAATTTATCTTCAAAGCGCGCAAAGATACAGCCATATTAAGTTTTATTATAGGAGTTGATGAGTGAGTGTGTTAAACATCGATTTTGAGGGTTTTCAAGGCAGCGGGAGAGGGTCACGGAAATTCATGAGATGACCTGGAATTAAGCAAATCCACTAAATTTGGGCTCCTGAACAAGAGTGTGACACCAAAACACCAGATATATAGTCATTTTCAAAAGTTATAGGAGGGTCATTTTGTCCATTTTTCCATTTTTAAAAATTTGGCCCTGGAGCCGAACCTTTCCCCGGCAAAACTCAACTTGCAATTTATATTTCCCAAAAACTCCCGAAAATATCAATTCTGGTCATTTTGACCTCGCTGAACACGAATATAAAATCAGAATTACTTTATCTTCAAAGCGCTCAAAGATACAGCCATATTAAGTTTTATTATAGGAATTGATGAGTGAGTGTGTGAAACATCGATTTTGAGGGTTTTCAAGGCAGCGGGAGAGGGTCACGGAAATTCATGAGATGACCTGGAATTAAGCAAATCCACTAAATTTGGGCTCCTGAACAAGAGTGTGACACCAAAACACCAGATATATAGTCATTTTCAAAAGTTATAGGAGGGTCATTTTGTCCATTTTTCCATTTTTAAAAATTTGGCCCTGGAGCCGAACCTTTCCCCGGCAAAACTCAACTTGCAATTTATATTTCCCAAAAACTCCCGAAAATATCAATTCTGGTCATTTAGACCTCGCTGAACACGAATATAAAATCAGAATTAATTTATCTGCAAAGCGCGCAAAGATACAGCCATATTAAGTTTTATTATAGGAATTGATGAGTGAGTGTGTTAAACATCGATTTTGAGGGTTTTCAAGGCAGCGGAGAGGGTCACGGAAATTCATGAGATGACCTGGAATTAAGCAAATCCACTAAATTTGGGCTCCTGAACAAGAGTGTGACACCAAAACACCAGATATATAGTCATTTTCAAAAGTTATAGGAGGGTCATTTTGTCCATTTTTCCATTTTTAAAAATTTGGCCCTGGAGCCGAACCTTTCCCCGGCAAAACTCAACTTGCAATTTATATTTCCCAAAAACTCCCGAAAATATCAATTCTGGTCATTTTGACCTCGCTGAACACGAATATAAAGTCAGAATTAATTTATCTTCAAAGCGCGCAAAGATACAGCCATATTAAGTTTTATTATAGGAATTGATGAGTGAGTGTGTTAAACATCGATTTTGAGGGTTTTTCAAGGCAGCGGGAGAGGGTCACGGAAATTCATGAGATGACCTGGAATTAAGCAAATCCACTAAATTTGGGCTCCTGAACAAGAGTGTGACACCAAAACACCAGATATATAGTCATTTTCAAAAGTTATAGGAGGGTCATTTTGTCCATTTTTCCATTTTTAAAAATTTGGCCCTGGAGCCGAACCTTTCCCCGGCAAAACTCAACTTGCAATTTATATTTCCCAAAAACTCCCGAAAATATCAATTCTGGTCATTTTGACCTCGCTGAACACGAATATAAAATCAGAATTAATTTATCTTCAAAGCGCGCAAAGATACAGCCATATTAAGTTTTATTATAGGAATTGATGAGGGAGTGTGTTAAACATCGATTTTGAGGGTTTTCAAGGCAGCGGGAGAGGGTCACGGAAATTCATGAGATGACCTGGAATTAAGCAAATCCACTAAATTTGGGCTCCTGAACAAGAGTGTGACACCGGAACACCAGATATATAGTCATTTTCAAAAGTTATAGGGGGGTCATTTTGTCCATTTTTCCATCTTTAAAATTTGGCCCTGGAGCCGAACCTTTCCCCGGCAAAACTCAACTTGCAATTTATATTTCCCAAAAACTCCCGATAATATCAATTCTGGTCATTTTGACCTCGCTGAACACGAATATAAAATCAGAATTAATTTATCTTCAAAGCGCGCAAAGATACAGCCATATTAAGTTTTATTATAGGAATTGATGAGTGCGTGTGTTAAACATCGATTTTGAGGGTTTTCAAGGCAGCGGGAGAGGGTCACGGAAATTCATGAGATGACCTGGAATTAAGCAAATCCACTAAATTTGGGCTCCTGAACAAGAGTGTGACACCGGAACACCAGATATATAGTCATTTTCAAAAGTTATAGGGGGGTCATTTTGTCCATTTTTCCATCTTTAAAATTTGGCCCTGGAGCCGAACCTTTCCCCGGCAAAACTCAACTTGCAATTTATATTTCCCAAAAACTCCCGATAATATCAATTCTGGTCATTTTGACCTCGCTGAACACGAATATAAAATCAGAATTAATTTATCTTCAAAGCGCGCAAAGATACAGCCATATTAAGTTTTATTATAGGAATTGATGAGTGCGTGTGTTAAACATCGATTTTGAGGGTTTTCAAGGCAGCGGGAGAGGGTCACGGAAATTCATGAGATGACCTGGAATTAAGCAAATCCACTAAATTTGGGCTCCTGAACAAGAGTGTGACACCGGAACACCAGATATATAGTCATTTTCAAAAGTTATAGGGGGGTCATTTTGTCCATTTTTCCATCTTTAAAATTTGGCCCTGGAGCCGAACCTTTCCCCGGCAAAACTCAACTTGCAATTTTATATTTCCCAAAAAATCACGAAAATATCAATTCTGGTCATTTTGACCTCGCTGAACACGAATATAAAATCAGAATTACTTTATCTTCAAAGCGCGCAAAGATAAAGCCATATTAAGTTTTTTTATAGGAATTGATGAGTGAGTGTGTTAAACATCGATTTTGAGGGTTTTCAAGGCAGCGGGAGAGGGTCACGGAAATTCATGAGATGACCTGGAATGGAATTAAGCAAACCCACTAAATTTGGGCTCCAGAACAAGAGTGTGACACTGGAACACCAGATATATAGTCATTTTCAAAAGATATAGGGGGCTCATTTTGTCCATTTTTCCATTTTTAAAATTTGGCCCTGGAGCCGAACCTTTCCCCGGCAAAACTCAACTTGCAATTTATATTTCCCAAAAACTCCCGAAAATATCAATTCTGGTCATTTTGACCTCGCTGAACACGAATATAAAATCAGAATTAATTTATCTTCAAAGCGCGCAAAGATACAGCCATATTAAGTTTTATTATAGAAATTGATGAGTGAGTGTGTTAACATCGATTTTGAGGGATTCAAGGCAGCGGGAGAGGGTCACGGAAATTCATGAGATGACCTGGAATTAAGCAAATCCACTAAATTTGGGCTCCTGAACAAGAGTGCGACACCGGAACACCAGATATATAGTCATTTTCAAAAGTTATAGGGGGGTCATTTTGTCCATTTTTCCATTTTTAAAATTTGGCCCTGGAGCCAAATCTTTCCCCGGCAAAACTCAACTTGCAATTTATATTTCCCAAAAACTCCCGAAAATATCAATCCTGGTCATTTTGACTTCACTGAACACGAATATAAAATCAGAATTACTTTATCTTCAAAGCGCGCAAATATACAGCCATATTAAGTTTTATTATAGGAATTGATGAGTGAGTGTGTTAAACATCGATTTTTAGGGTTTTCAAGGCAGTGAAGTGTGAGAGGGTCACCGGAAATTCATGAGATGACCTGGAATTAAGCAAATCCACTAAATTTGGGCTCCTGAACAAGAGTGTGACACCGGAACACCAGATATATAGTCATTTTCAAAAGTTATAGGGGGGTCATTTTGTCCATTTTTCCATTTTTAAAATTTGGCCCTGGAGCCAAATCTTTCCCCGGCAAAACTCAACTTGCAATTTATATTTCCCAAAAACTCCCGAAAATATCAATCCTGGTCATTTTGACTTCACTGAACACGAATATAAAATCAGAATTACTTTATCTTCAAAGCGCGCAAATATACAGCCATATTAAGTTTTATTATAGGAATTGATGAGTGAGTGTGTTAGACATCGATTTTGAGGGTTTTCAAGGCAGCGGGAGAGGGTCACGGAAATTCATGAGATGACCTGGAATTAAGCAAATCCACTAAATTTGGGCTCCTGAACAAGAGTGTGACACCGGAACACCAGATATATAGTCATTTTCAAAAGTTATAGGGGGGTCATTTTGTCCATTTTTCCATTTTTAAAATTTGGCCGTGGAGCCGAACCTTTCCCCGGCAAAACTCAACTTGCAATTTATATTTCCCAAAAACTCCCGAAAATATCAATTCTGGTCATTTTGACCTCGCTGAACACGAATATAAAATCAGAATTAATTTATCTTCAAAGCGCGCAAAGATACAGCCATATTAAGTTTTATTATACGAATTGATGAGTGAGTGTGTTAAACATCGATTTTGAGGGTTTTCAAGGCAGCGGGGAGAGGGTCACGGAAATTCATGAGATGACCTGGAATTAAGCAAATCCACTAAATTTGGGCTCCTGAACAAGAGTGTGACACCAAAACACCAGATATATAGTCATTTTCAAAAGTTATAGGAGGGTCATTTTGTCCATTTTTCCATTTTTAAAAATTTGGCCCTGGAGCCGAACCTTTCCCCGGCAAAACTCAACTTGCAATTTATATTTCCCAAAAACTCCCGAAAATATCAATTCTGGTCATTTGACCTCGCTGAACACGAATATAAAATCAGAATTAATTTATCTTCAAAGCGCGCAAAGATACAGCCCTATTAAGTTTAATTATAGGAATTGATGAGTGAGTGTGTTAAAGATCGATTTTGAGGGTTTTCAAGGCAGCTGGAGAGGGTCACGAAAATTCATGAGATGACCTGGAATTAAGCAAATCCACTAAATTTGGGCTCCTGAACAAGAGTGTGACACCGGAACACCAGATATATAGTCATTTTCAAAAGTTATAGGGGGGTCATTTTGTCCATTTTTCCATTTTAAAATTTTGCCCTGAAGCCGAACCTTTCCCCGGCAAAACTCAACTTGCAATTTATATTCTTTATATTTCCCAAAAACTCCCGAAAATATCAAATCTGGTCATTTTGACCTCGCTGAACACGAATATGAAATCAGAATAATTTATCTTCAAAGCGCGCAAAGATACAGGCATATTAAGTTTTATTATAGGAATTGATGAGAGAGTGTGTTAAACATCGATTTTGAGGTTTTTCAAGGCAGCGGGAGAGGGTCACGGAAATTCATGAGATGACCTGGAATTAAGCAAATCCACTAAATTTGGGCTCCTGAACAAGAGTGTGACACCGGAACACCAGATATATAGTCATTTTCAAAAGTTATAGGGGGGTCATTTTGTCCATTTTTCCATTTTTAAAATGTGGCCCTGGAGCCGAACCTTTCCCCGGCAAAACTCAACTTGCAATTTATATTTCCCAAAAACTCCCGAAAATATCAATTCTGGTCATTTTGACCTCGCTGAACACGAATATAATATCAGAATTAATTTATCTTCAAAGCGCGCAAAGATACAGTCATATTAAATTTTATTATAGGAATTGATGAGTGAGTGTGTTAAACATCGATTTAGAGGGTTTTCAAGGCAGCGGGAGAGGGTACGGAAATTCATGAGATGACCTGGAATTAAGCAAATCCACTAAATTTGGGCTCCTGAACAAGAGTGTGATACGGGAATACCAGATATATAGTCATTTTCAAAAGTTATAGGGGGGTCATTTTGTCCATTTTTCCATTTTAAAATTTTGCCCTGGAGCCGAATCTTTCCCCGGCAAAACTCAACTTGCAATTTATATTTCCCAAAAACTCCCGAAAATATCAATTCTGGTCATTTTGACTTCGCTGAACACGAATATAAAATCAGAATTACTTTATCTTCAAAGCGCGCAAATATACAGCCATATTAAGTTTTATTATAGGAATTGATGAGTGCGTGTGTTAAACATCGATTTTGAGGGTTTTCAAGGCAGCGGGAGAGGGTCACGGAAATTCATGAGATGACCTGGAATTAAGCAAATCCACTAAATTTGGGCTCCTGAACAAGAGTGTGATACGGAACACCAGATATATAGTCATTTTCAAAAGTTATAGGGGGGTCATTTTGTCCATTTTTCCATTTTTAAAATTGGCCCTGGCGCCGAACCTTTCCCTGGCAAAACTCAACTTGCAATTTATATTTCCCAAAAACTCCCGAAAATATCAATTCTGTTCATTTTGACCTCGCTGAACAGGAATATAATATCAGAATTAATTTATCTTCAAAGCGCGCAAAGATACAGCCATATTAAGTTTTATTATAGGAATTGATGAGTGAGTGTGTTAAACATCGATTTTGAGGGTTTTCAAGGCAGCGGGAGAGGGTCACGGAAATTCATGAGATGACCTGGAATTAAGCAAATCCACTAAATTTGGGCTCCTGAACAAGAGTGTGATACGGGAATACCAGATATATAGTCATTTTCAAAAGTTATAGGGGGGTCATTTTGTCCATTTTTCCATTTTAAAATTTTGCCCTGGCGCCGAACCTTTCCCTGGCAAAACTCAACTTGCAATTTATATTTCAAAAACTCCCGAAAATATCAATTCTGTTCATTTTGACCTCGCTGAACAGGAATATAATATCAGAATTACTTTATCTTCAAAGCGCTCAAAGATACAGCCATATTAAGTTTTATTATAGGAATTGATGAGTGAGTGTGTTAAACATCGATTTTGAGGGTTTTCACGGCAGCGGGAGAGGGTCACGGAAATTCCTGAGATGACCTGGAATTTAGCAAATCCACTAAATTTGGGCTCCTGAACAAGAGTGTGATACGGGAATACCAGATATATAGTCATTTTCAAAAGTTATAGGGGGGTCATTTTGTCCATTTTTCCATTTTAAAATTTTGCCCTGGAGCCGAACCTTTCCCCGGCAAAACTCAACTTGCAATTTATATTTCCCAAAAACTCCCGATAATATCAATTCTGGTCATTTTGACCTCGCTGAACACGAATATAAAATCAGAATTAATTTATCTTCAAAGCGCGCAAAGATACAGCCATATTAAGTTTTATTATAGGAATTGATGAGTGAGTGTGTTAAACATCGATTTTGAGGGTTTTCAAGGCAGCGGGAGAGGGTCACGGAAATTCATGAGATGACCTGGAATTAAGCAAATCCACTAAATTTGGGCTCCTGAACAAGAGTGTGACACCGGAACACCAGATATATAGTCATTTTCAAAAGTTATAGGGGGGTCATTTTGTCCATTTTTTGATTTTTAAAATTTGGCCCTGGAGCCGAACCTTTCCCTGGCAAAACTCAACTTGCAATTTTTATTTCTTAAAAACTCCCGATAATATCATTTCTGGTCATTTTGACCTCGCTGAACACGAATATTAAATCAGAATTAATTTATCTTCAAAGCGCGCAAAGATACAGCCATATTAAGTTTTATTATAGGAATTGATGAGTGAGTGTGTTAAACATCGATTTTGAGGGTTTTCACGGCAGCGGGAGAGGTTCACGGAAATTCCTGATATGACCTGGAATTAAGCAAATCCACTAAATTTGGGCTCCTGAACAAGAGTGTGATGCCGGAACACCAGATATATAGTCATTTTCAAAAGTTATAGGGGGGTCATTTTGTCCATTTTTCCATTTTTAAAATTTGGCCCTGGAGCCGAACCTTTCCCCGGCAAAACTCAACTTGCAATTTATATTTCCCAAAAACTCCCGAAATTATCAATTCTGGTCATTTTGAGCTCGCTGAACACGAATATAAAATCAGAATTAATTTATCTTCAAAGCGCGCAAAGATACAGCCATATTAAGTTTTATTATAGGAATTGATGAGTGAGTGTGTTAGACATCGATTTTGAGGGTTTTCAAGGCAGCGGGAGAGGGTCACGGAAATTCATGAGATGACCTGGAATTAAGCAAATCACTAAATTTGGGCTCCTGAACAAGAGTGTGACACCGGAACACCAGATATATAGTCATTTTCAAAAGTTATAGGGGGGTCATTTTGTCCATTTTTCCATCTTTAAAATTTGGCCCTGGAGCCGAACCTTTCCCCGGCAAAACTCAACTTGCAATTTATATTTCCCAAAAACTCCCGATAATATCAATTCTGGTCATTTTGACCTCGCTGAACACGAATATAAAGTCAGAATTAATTTATCTTCAAAGCGCGCAAAGATACGGCCATATTAAGTTTTATTATAGGAATTGATGAGTGAGTGTGTTAAACATCGATTTTGAGGGTTTTCAAGGCAGCGGGAGAGATTCACGGAAATTCATGAGATGACCTGGAATTAAGCAAATCCACTAAATTTGGGCTCCTGAACAAGAGTGTGATACCGGAACACCAGATATATAGTCATTTTCAAAAGTTATAGGGGGGTCATTTTGTCCATTTTTGATTTTTCAAAATTTGGCCCTGGAGCCGAACCTTTCCCCGGCAAAACTCAACTTGCAATTTATATTTCCTAAAAACTCCCGAAAATATCAATTCTGGTCATTTTGACCTCGCTGAACACGAATATAAAATCAGAATTTATTTATCTTCAAAGCGCGCAAAGATACAGCCATATTAAGTTTTATTATAGGACTTGATGAGTGAGTGTGTTAATCATCGATTTTGTGGGTTTTTTTGGGAACTGTAGATTGCACGTTGATTTTTGCGGTGACCGGTTCGGCTTCTGGGCTAAATTTTGGCTTGGAAAAATGGACACCATGACCCCCGTATAACTTTTGAAAATTATATATATTTTGTATTTCCGTTTTACACTTTTGTTCCGGAGCCGAACTTTTGGCTTGCTTAATTCCAGTTCATTTTATATTTCCGTGACCCTCCCCGCTGCCTTGAAAACCCTCAAAATCGATGTTTAACACACTCACTCATCAAGTCCTATAATAAAACTTAATATGGCTGTATCTTTGCGCGCTTTGAAGATAAATTAATTCTGATTTTATATTCGTGTTCAGCGAGGTCAAAATGACCAGAATTGATATTTTCGGGAGTTTTTGGGAAATATAAATTGCAAGTTGAGTTTTGCCGGGGAAAGGTTCGGCTCCAGGGCCAATTTTAAAAATGGAAAAATGGACAAAATGACCCCCCTATAACTTTTGAAAATGACTATATATCTGGTGTTCCGGTGTCACACTCTTGTTCAGGAGCCCAAATTTAGTGGATTTGCTTAATTCCAGGTCATCTCATGAATTTCCGTGACCCTCTCCCGCTGCCTTGAAAACCCTCAACATCGATGTTTAACACACTCACTCATCAATTCCTATAATAAAACTTAATATGGCTGTATCTTTGCGCGCTTTGAAGATAAATTAATTCTGATTTTATATTCGTGTTCAGCGAGGTCAAAATGACCAGAATTGATATTTTCGGGAGTTTTTGGGAAATATAAATTGCAAGTTGAGTTTTGCCGGGGAAAGGTTCGGCTCCACGGCCAAATTTTAAAAATGGAAAAATGGACAAAATGACCCCCCTATAACTTTTGAAAATGACTATATATCTGGTGTTCCGGTGTCACACTCTTGTTCAGGAGCCCAAATTTAGTGGATTTGCTTAATTCCAGGTCATCTCATGAATTTCCGTGACCCTCTCCCGCTGCCTTGAAAACCCTCAACATCGATGTTTAACACACTCACTCATCAATTCCTATAATAAAACTTAATATGGCTGTATCTTTGCGCGCTTTGAAGATAAATTAATTCTGATTTTATATTCGTGTTCAGCGAGGTCAAAATGACCAGAATTGATATTATCGGGAGTTTTTGGGAAATATAAATTGCAAGTTGAGTTTTGCCGGGGAAAGGTTCGGCTTCAGGGCAAAATTTTAAAATGGAAAAATGGACAAAATGACCCCCCTATAACTTTTGAAAATGACTATATATCTGGTATTCCCGTATCACACTCTTGTTCAGGAGCCCAAATTTAGTGGATTTGCTTAATTCCAGGTCATCTCATGAATTTCCGTGACCCTCTCCCGCTGCCTTGAAAACCCTCAAAATCGATGTTTAACACACTCACTCATCAATTCCTATAATAAAACTTAATATGGCTGTATCTTTGCGCGCTTTGCAGATAAATTAATTCTGATTTTATATTCGTGTTCAGCGAGGTCTAAATGACCAGAATTGATATTATCGGGAGTTTTTGGGAAATATAAATTGCAAGTTGAGTTTTGCCGGGGAAAGGTTCGGCTTCAGGGCAAAATTTTAAAATGGAAAAATGGACAAAATGACCCCCCTATAACTTTTGAAAATGACTATATATCTGGTATTCCCGTATCACACTCTTGTTCAGGAGCCCAAATTTAGTGGATTTGCTTAATTCCAGGTCATCTCATGAATTTCCGTGACCCTCTCCCACTGCCTTGAAAACCCTAAAAATCGATATTTAACACACTCACTCATCAGTTCTTATTATTAATATAGTATATTCAAAATGGGGAAATTTTAATTTTTAAATATAAATTTAAATTTAATAAATTAAAACAGCCACTAATTTGCTTGAGGTTTAAATAGAATTTGATTTAGTAAGTAAACAAAAGTGTCTGTAAGAAATGGCCGTTACTATGCACCAACTTTAATAAAAAGTTGGAAAGTTCGAATCCTGCTTTGGAATTTCTTTTATTTTTGTTTTAAAATAAGTTCAAAATAATATTGGAACTCAAATAAAAGAAATTCCAAAGCAGGATTCGAACTTTCCAACTTTTTATTGAAGTTGGTGCATAGTAACGGCCATTTCTTAAAGACATTTTTGTATACTTACTAAATCGAATTCCATTTAAACCTCAAGCAAATTAGTGGCTGTTTTAATTAGTTAAATTTAAATTTATATTTAAAAATTACAATTTCCCCATTTTGAATATACTATATTAATAATAAAACTTAATATGGCTGTATATTTGCGCGCTTTGAAGATAAAGTAATTCTGATTTTATATTCGTGTTCAGTGAAGTCAAAATGACCAGGATTGATATTTTCGGGAGTTTTTGGGAAATATAAATTGCAAGTTGAGTTTTGCCGGGGAAAGATTTGGCTCCAGGGCCAAATTTTAAAAATGGAAAAATGGACAAAATGACCCCCCTATAACTTTTGAAAATGACTATATATCTGGTGTTCCGGTGTCACACTCTTGTTCAGGAGCCCAAATTTAGTGGATTTGCTTAATTCCAGGTCATCTCAGTAATTTCCGTGACCCTCTCCCGCTGCCGTGAAAACCCTCAAAATCGATGTTTAACACAACTCACTCATCAATTCCTATAATAAAACTTAATATGGCTGTATATTTGCGCGCTTTGAAGATAAAGTAATTCTGATTTTATATTCGTGTTCAGTGAAGTCAAAATGACCAGGATTGATATTTTCGGGAGTTTTTGGGAAATATAAATTGCAAGTTGAGTTTTGCCGGGGAAAGATTTGGCTCCAGGGCCAAATTTTAAAAATGGAAAAATGGACAAAATGACCCCCCTATAACTTTTGAAAATGACTATATATCTGGTGTTCCGGTATCGCACTCTTGTTCAGGAGCCCAAATTTAGTGGATTTGCTTAATTCCAGGTCATCTCATGAATTTCCGTGAATCTCTCCCGCTGCCTTGAAAACCCTCAAAATCGATGTTTAACACACTCACTCATCAATTCCTATAATAAAACTTAATATGGCTGTATCTTTGCGCGCTTTGAAGATAAATTAATTCTGATTTTATATTCGTGTTCAGCGAGGTCAAAATGACCAGAATTGATATTTTCGGGGAGTTTTTGGGAAATATAAATTGCAAGTTGAGTTTTGCCGGGGAAAGGTTCGGCTTCAGGGCAAAATTTTAAAATGGAAAAATGGACAAAATGACCCCCCTATAACTTTTGAAAATGACTATATATCTGGTATTCCCGTATCACACTCTTGTTCAGGAGCCCAAATTTAGTGGATTTGCTTAATTCCAGGTCATCTCATGAATTTCCGTGACCCTCTCCCGCTGCCTTGAAAACCCTCAAAATCGATGTTTAACACACTCACTCCTCAATTCCTATAATAAAACTTAATATGGCTGTATCTTTGCGCGCTTTGAAGATAAATTAATTCTGATTTTATATTCGTGTTCAGCGAGGTCAAAATGACCAGAATTGATATTTTCGGGAGTTTGGGAAATATAAATTGCAAGTTGAGTTTTGCCGGGGAAAGGTTCGGCTTCAGGGCAAAATTTTAAAATGGAAAAATGGACAAAATGACCCCCCTATAACTTTTGAAAATGACTATATATCTGGTATTCCCGTATCACACTCTTGTTCAGGAGCCCAAATTTAGTGGATTTGCTTAATTCCAGGTCATCTCATGAATTTCCGTGACCCTCTCCCGCTGCCTTGAAAACCCTCAAAATCGATGTTTAACACACTCACTCATCAATTCCTATAATAAAACTTAATATGGCTGGATCTTTGCGCGCTTTGAAGATAAATTAATTCTGATTTTATATTCGTGTTCAGCGAGGTCAAAATGACCAGAATTGATATTTTCGGGAGTTTTTGGGAAATATAAATTGCAAGTTGAGTTTTGCCGGGGAAAGGTTAGGCTTCAGAGCAATATTTTAAAAATGGAAAAATGGACAAAATGACCCCCCTATAACTTTTGAAAATGACTATATATCTGGTGTTTCCGTATCACACTCTTGTTCAGGAGCCCAAATTTAGTGGATTTGCTTAATTCCAGGTCATCTCATGAATTTCCGTGACCCTCTCCCGCTGCGTTGAAAACCCTCAAAATCGATGTTTAACACACTCACTCATCAATTCCTATAATAAAACTTAATATGGCTGTATCTTTGCGCGCTTTGAAGATAAATTAATTCTGATTTTATATTCGTTTTCAGCGAGGTCTAAATGACCAGAATTGATATTTTCGGGAGTTTTTGGGAAAATAAATTGCAAGTTGAGTTTTGCCCGGAAAAGGTTCGGCTCCTGGGCCAAATTTAAAAAATAGAAAAATGGACAAAATGACCCCCCTATAACTTTTGAAAATGACTATATATATGCTGTTCCGGTATCACACTCTTGTTCAGGAGCCCAAATTTAGTGGATTTGCTTAATTCCAGGTCATCTCATGAATTTCCGTGACCCTCTCCCGCTGCCTTGAAAACCCTCAAAATCGATGTTTAACACACTCACTCATCAATTCCTATAATAAAACTTAATATGGCTGTATCTTTGCGCGCTTTGAAGATAAATTAATTCTGATGTTATATTCGTGTTCAGCGAGGTCAAAATGACCAGAATTGATATTTTCGGGAGTTTTTGGGAAATATAAATTGCAAGTTGAGTTTTTGCCGGGGAAAGGTTCGGCTCCAGGGCCAAATTTTAAAAATGGAAAAATGGACAAAATGACCCCCCTATAACTTTTGAAAATGACTACATTATGGTGTTCCGGTGTCACACTCTTGTTCAAGAGTCCAAATTTAGTGGATTTGCTTAATTCCAGGTCATCTCATGAATTTCCGTGACCCTCTCCCGCTGCCTTGAAAACCCTCAAAATCGATGTTCAACACACTCACTCATCAATTCCTATAATAAAACTTAATATGGCTGTATCTTTGCGCGCTTTGAAGATAAATTAATTCTGATTATATATTCGTGTTCAGCGAGGTCAAAATGACCAGAATTGATATTATCGGGAGTTTTTGGGAAATATAAATTGCAAGTTGAGTTTTGCCGGGGAAAGGTTCGGCTCCAGGGTCAAATTTTGAAAACTCAAAAATGGACAAAATGACCCCCCTATAACTTTTGAAATTGACTATATATCTGGTGTTCGGTGTCGCACTCTTGTTCAGGAGCCCAAATTTAGTGGATTTGCTTAATTCCAGGTCATCTCATGAATTTCCGTGACCCTCTCCCGCTGCCTTGAATCCCTCAAAATCGATGTTTAACACACTCACTCATCAATTCCTATAATAAAACTTAATATG
>ARYC01005972.1:0-12435 GCA_000711775.1 Oxytricha trifallax | reverse complement strand
CATATGTTGGTAGTTTTTCTATTAAGGTTCTCTTAGCTCATTTTCTTTTTATATAGAATCTTCTCGCACTAACCGAAACGTTTCCTCTTTCTTAAAATATTTACCTTCAATCAATTATATGTTGATATCGAAAGAAGCTATCAACATTGTTCAAATTTTTAGCATTTTCATCAGATAATTTAGATTATAAGCCGTTTTTTTAATAGTTTTTATTTTTTAAATAAATACTTAAGCTATTTGATATCCACAATTTGTTGAACAAACTATTGTTATATTGGAACTTGATTATTAAATTTAGTTTGGTAAGCATGTCTCTGTTATCATTAGAACTATAATAACTGTTTATTTTCTTAAATTTATTTTCTATAATCCTATATAAAGTGAGTACTACCATTTTAAAGTGTATTATCCGAATCTTTAATGATCTCCTCTAGCTTTACAAAACTATTGTGGATTGTTTTGTCAAAAAAATCTTATTTCATTTGAACTTCTGATAGTATTACACTTTCTTTGTCTTAAATGATAAGATCTTATAAAAATATTTAAACTTTAAAGTATTTTATTCTTTGATCAGTAATTTTACCAATTTAATTTTCAAAAATACTTTTTTGACATTTGAGGGAGGTGAAGATTCAAATAAGGAGCATACTTAGTTAGCTTTTCTTCATTTTAAAATTCATATTGTAATTATTCATTTATAAGAAAGCGTTGAATTGATAGGATATGGCTTATAGTGATTTAAATTAGAGAAAAAGGTTTAATTTAAAAATAAGATTATTATTATTATTAAATTTACTAATAAATTTATATAAGCTTATTATTAAAGGACTAAAAATTAGTAATGCTTAAGAATTCAAAAAGGTTGAGTAGCTTTTAATTGAATTTAACAGTAAACCAGAGTAAAATACTATTCATTCCATCTAAAGATCTGCACTGCCTGTTGAACCAAGTTAAAACTCACTATGAAAAGATAAATGAGTATATCTTTTTACTCTGAGGAATTGGAACTGAATAAATATGCAATCATATGAGTAATTTAAGATATCATGAGATAATTGTCATTTTTGATTGTGAAAAATTCAAGGAGACTTAAATAGTACATGTTCACTACAAGTTTTCATCCCAGTCACAGTTCACTACTTAGAAAGAAGGAATCAACATTAATTCCTAATTTAATCTATAGTTAGTAGTTTCAAAAACATGCTAAATAAAATATAAAACTAAAATACTGAAAATTTCATTAAAGAATTTTACATAAATGTAAAATTCTTCATCTATTACTAGTCTTGTATTTAGAATATACTTTTAGAGCACTGATAATGACTATGATTCTTCTGATGATGAGGATTTGAGGACAATAGGATTCTGATATTTCTAAAAATCGAATCAAACTTGAAGTTAAGAGGTTATTGATTTCACTCTTTTTATCAGCCATAGTTGGAGTATATCAAAATAGAAGATATAGAGCAACAGGAAATTGGAGAAATTGAAGCAAACTGAACGAGCGAATACGAAATCTATAGATTATAGTGATTTTTTATATGTTTTCCATCTTATTTTTTGGAATTATGTCAAACAAACCTGGTAATCTATTGAGCTAATTACAAATATGTTTATCTCGACTCAAAAGATAAAGAAAATTATTCAATAAATAGAAAATTTTTAAGGTTAAGCAACTCAATCCTAAGATTAAGGGTTACTAAAATATTTGCCTTAAAGCAGAAGCTGACTAATAGTTTTGTTCCTGGAAATAGGTTATCTATAATTAAGCATCAATAAAATTGCCAAAAGGATTAATCTCTTTTGTTACAGCTCATTCTTAGCCTGTTATTCTTATCAAGGTAAAGATTTACAAGGTACATTAAATTCAAGTGTAACTGAAGAAATCATAATTTGTGCTTTTGTACCCAAGAATATCAAGGAGAATGATCAGATAGTTAAGTTCAGTTTAAGATTTCAGTTGGACATTATCATGATTAAGCATTGAGGGCCTTCATAAAAGTGAAGAAGGACTAAAATTTATCACAAGGTATTAATCAGTAAAATTTAAATATTTAGCAAATTTTAGAAATTAGTCAGGATTATCGTATAGAAATAAAATTAATAGTTTTATATTTATATATAGTTATTAATACCGCAATCTATCCCAATTAAATATATTAATAATCTTGATCAATTTCTAATATTTGCTAAATGTTTTAATTTTTACTGAATGAAAAAATTGCGACTTTTAACTTTTGTATTCTAGAGTGTCATTTAGAAAGTCATTTTGATAATTTTACTCTTTAAAACTTTAATGACGACTAATTATCCGGTATGGCCTCACTCTTATTATATGAAGGATATGATCATTTGACAGATGACTTCAAGAATGCCTGAGACAATCTTAGGTAATTCATATTAATGAGAGCCAGTAGTGAACCAGAATAATTATGTTGATATCTAGTTTATAGAGTAAATGAAACAGTAGAATATGAATATGGCAATAGTAATGGAATTATAATGATTGATTAGAATATATTTTAAGTGAACTAATAAACTTATTTTTATCATATTTTAATATAAATTATTATATAAATTATTATTGACTTCATATTACTCAGTTATAAAGCGCTTTTTATAAATCAGTTCTAGATTTTAAACTTCGAATAAATAACTAATATATTTTTCTGCTTAAATATTTAAAAGATATTTTGCAAAAGAGCTTGGCAGTTATAATTAATTTTAAAAAAAAAAGCATTTTTATTTTAAGAAATATAGAAATATAATGAAGCAACAAAATTAATTTGATAATGAAAGATTATTTTTTAATTTTAGCTCCTGAAAATGGAATGAGAAAAACATTTTAAGACTATTTTCTATATCGAGGAGTAATCTTTATTTCATTATTATTTTATTGTTGTTGCTTTAAGATCACAATAAAGTTAGGAGTTATCTGAAGGTAGCGTTAGCTTAAGAGAGACTACTATGATAGAACAAAATTTACAGATAAAATTATAAATTAAATCCGAGGGCATTGACTACTTAAATACCTTAATCAGGAAAAATGACGAGATATAAAATGAGAGAAAACTAAGATCTTTTGTATTTTAGATAAGCCCCGATTTATGTCCTCTATTTATAATTTTAAAAAATGAATGAAGCTGCAAATAAGATCTATTACAGTAGCAAGGGCTAACATTTTTTTCAAATTGAAATAAATCTTTGTCACTAGTTGAAAAACAAGACGATACTACTAAGATAATATTTTGAGTTTTATGATAAAAATTTGATCATTCTAAATGCAGAATATTCTAGGTGTGATTACTAACTAGAAATGTTTAGTAAATTCAAAGTGCAAGAGAGGTTAAGTAGGAAGAAGCATAAAATGTGAATTGATTTTAAATAAAAACGAGAGAAAGTGGTATGGTAATATTGAATGTTCAGATAATCATAGAAATACTTAGCTGTGAAAGTTTATTTGATGATCATAGCAAATATTTTGCTTGATGAGGCCTGATAAGTAATTTAAAGATTTAAACTGATATGGATAATAAAGATTTGACTACGGACATTATAGATTATATGAGTTATGATTTAGGAATGAAGTTAAGTTATGGTAAATTATAGTGCAGGTGAGCTATGGCTCCACACTCTTAACATACATACATTAATAGTGTATATGATAATTATTATTCAAACTACAACAATGTTTGATTCTTAGCTGATTGTATCAATTCATATTGTTGGGATACTATTTACTGACTAATCTCTGGATCCTTTATTTGTCCAGTTTAGGTATTCATTGACTAAGTTTGGTCTGCTTCCGTTGTTTCCTCTTCCTCTGTTTTGGATATGGTTACCTCTTCCTCTTTAACCACCTCTTGCTTTTCACCCTCATCTTACATAGTATTGTCTCTGTATGGGTACGTGGCTTTGTCTCTTTTAGCTTTAGCTTCTATTGTTAGTGTTAAAGCTAATATTGAAAATTGAGTTAAGGTTTTTTGATGGGCTGTTTGCCATCATGGGTTATTTATATCCTTATGATTCATGTTGTTACTAATTAGAACCTTGTGAGTCTTGTATTGATCTTTAATATATTGAAATATTTTATTCATCAATTCTTTTCAATTGTGTGATTTTTAATGCCAAATAGTCTTTCCTCACAATTATGTCTATTATCTTATTTCCTAAGCTTGCAATAGCACCGTATTGCCTTGTGCGAATGCATTGTGGATAAAGAATTCGCCTAGTCGTTCTACTTCTCTTATATCATCCTACGGGTCTATTTTTACCGTGAATGCATTTACTAAGATCTTGACTATTTGTTTAGCTTTTAAGTCTTTTGTGAGAGGTCTTTTCCCTACATCTTGTTATTCATATGATCTTTTTAGAATCTAATCCATTATGATAAGTTATAGCTCTTATCCTGTTAGTAGATCTTTTTTGCTAGTTTGTTCAATAATATTATTGTCTGGATCTTCTTTTTTTCATTCTGAAAATGTCTAGCTTAATTACCTTTTATTTGTCTTGTCTTGAGTATTTACTCAGATGTCCAAGCAGTTTAGGATAGTCTACTTTTTATATGATTTCTTCTCTCTTATTTTCGTTTCCCATTAATCTGGACGCCTTGTCATATAAGATTCCGTTTTTATCATAATCCTTTTTCCATAATGATCAAACATATAGGTCATAGATGTCTTGAATCGTTGCTTGTTTTGAGAAAACACTGATACCTTCTTTCATTATTCCAATGAATATTTTGGCTATTTGAGCGTGCATATTCTTTAACAGTTACTAAATAACTGTTTAGAATGTTTTAACTATCTCTTTGTTGCCTTTTTTGTGTACTCCTTTCTATATGTAGTCTGTGCATTCATATGCTTTGGTTATTGGGCAGTTGAGTGCTGAAACAATTTATAGGAACTTGGAGTCTTCACTTTGTATATCATGATCAGTGAATGCTTTCGTTGGGTCTTGAAGTTTATAGAAATCTATGGATTCTCCATTTTTGTTTCTTTACTTATGCTGGTCTCGATAGATGTTTCTTAGCTTGTGCTATCGTTAATTGATTAGGCTTCGCTTAGAGACTACTCTAGTTAAGTCTCTTCTAATATAGAAGTTTCTTATTTAAATTTAAATTATTAATTTTGACCACAATTTAATAATTCTTATTAAGTTTCTTATTGATTTAATCGTTAAGACTACTCTAACGGCTATATTTCTTATTTAGTCTCTATTAAGTCATACAAGGTTTTTTGTATGTTTGGAGCTGAGTATGGTACGAAACATCCTTGTTTAATATTTTGAGCCCACATTTGGAGTCCTCTTCCTTTTTTTTCATTACTAAATTAATATTAACGCTTTGTTCATCGAAACTATTGTCTATGTATTCGGTGAGACTTAAGACGTCGATACTAACAGTAGGTATGAGATACTTTGTTCTCGTGTTAAAAAACTCGAGCTGTTCCTTCATCCTTTTATTAACTTTTTAATTTAATAATATGATTTAGGAAAAGCATTGAGACTGGCAAGAGACCATCAAAAAGATTTAATCATAAAAGTATCATTATTTAATACATTTGAATTATATTTTTTATTTAATTAAATAGACAAGGGTGACTAATTTGTGTTATTAAGCATTTTTTTGGATATTTTTATTTCATTTTTAAAGTACTCTTATTCATGATCATAGATTATTAATTTTTGATATAGAATAAAAATATATTGTGATCCTTCTCTGCGCTCTGATTATCTTACAACTATTAGATAAATATAAAAAAACTCATTAAAATTAAAAATATTGGTATTATATACTTCCATCAACTATCAAATTATCTTCTGGGTTCTTCCTGATTTCGTGGACAATAAAATAACAGCAATTCTTGCACAACAAATAATATATATTTTTAAGGACTTGGAATTTATTCTGTTGCCGAGTTTCTATTTTGCCATTGGAATAATAGTTTTTTCACCACTGAAATCGAAAAAAAAGATATCACTAAACAACACTAGTAGTAATTGTTAGTTTTTGGTATTCTTTGATATTATTTATAATTTTGAGAGGAAAAAATTAGTTGTTCGTTGAATTATACTTTAGGCCTATTCTTATACAAAACAAGTGCTTAAAATATATTTATAAACCGCAAAATCTCATTGATCAAAGTGATTGAGCAGGTTCAAAATGTTTTAAGTAAATTAAGTAAGGAAGTATAAAGATTAAGTTATAAAATTAGCAATCAGATATGGTTATTTTCTTATATTAATAAACATTTCTTAATTAAATTGTCAAACAAAAAGTGGTTTCCAGAAATTTCAACAAATTTGACAAACTTATTCTGCGTATTGTATCTCTATATCGTTTAAACTACTAATTAATCGGGTATATATTGTTAATTCTTAATACTTTATTATTATTCGTTTTGACTTAGTCTTTGATATTCTATAATTAATTTCTTTTCATTAGTAAATTATTCTATGTTATTTTTTAGATCTGCTTTTTCAATAGCAGTTATTCTACTATTAAGTTACTTCATGTTATCATTAACTTTATCATAATTTGTTATTCATTTATTTCAAGTGCTTAGTGCAAATTTTATTTACTTATTCTATAATACTTTTTGGAATTAAGTTACAAATTCTTTTGATGATCCTCAATTATCTTTTGTTTTGAGATATTTGGGTTGTCGATTTTGTTCTAGTTTTCTCTTAAACTCGAAAATTGAATTTGATTGTCAATTACAAATTTTTTTGGTTGTTATACAATTCAGTAAACCTTCTTACATGAGTAACCAAAGCTTCTTGCGATACAACGCCAATTGTAGGTGATAAAGTTTTAATTTATTTTACCAAAATCTTAAAGGCATTTTATATTTCATCTTTTCCTTCATTTATTAATTAATAAATAATTTAGATGTCTATCTGATTGATTTTATCCTATAAATTCTAAATTTGATTAATATTATGTTAGTTTTGTTCATTTAACTTTTCATTAAATTTACTGTCTAGGATTTCTGGGACTTGTGTAAATAACTATTATTTCAGTTCTACCATTGCATTATTGGTCAAGCCTGTGAATTGCTTGCTTATTACGCGTTTTATTTAATTTAATTCAGGAAAAGTAGAGTCAGACAATGTCTCAAAATCTTCTGAACTAGTAAGCAAATATTGAGAATCTAATGAATGGGGTCCAGAATTTGCCTTATTATCACTTTTACTTTAATCTTAAGAAAACTTTGAAATTGAATCGTCGCTAGATTAAAGTTATTTGGTTTTCTTTGTAATGCTTAATTTTTTCACTTGCTATTTTTAAACCTATTTTTGATTAATTTATATTAAGGGAGTACTTCATTTACTTTCACTTTTTCTTGAATTTAAGGTTGTTATCAACCAATTCCTTTGGACTTGTAAACCTCTTTTAAAAATTCTTTTAATGCTAAATTTTTGCATCCTTATAAGTTTTTTCCCTAAAATGTCTTGTTATTTCAGAAATTTCAAAATCTTCGTCTTTTATTCCTCATTCTTAAGTTCAGTTAATTATTCGGGGGGGGAAGTTTCCTGCACTCGAGGAAGTTTCCTGCACTGTTTTTTTCTTTATGTTAAATTTAATGAATTTTACATAAATCAAAAAATTCAATATTTTTATTGCCCATTCTATATTAAGTGTATATTTTTCATCATTGAAGTATCTCAAGAAATATAGTCTAACATTATATAGGCATGGTAAGAACAAGATAATTTAATCAGAATTACACTAACAATTTGATACAATATTTGGAATACTATAGTAAAGCAATATAATATTTCAGAGACAGATCCTAAAATATTCAATGAAAAATGTCAGAGTTTTTGGAATCTGAAGATAGATCTTGACTATTGATTAATAAATTAAAGTATAATTATAACAATGAAATTAGTCCTTAAGTTGGTTGATAGTTGTTATAAAGATTAATTTAATTAAAAAAATTAAAAAATATAAAATTAAAAAAAGTGCAGGAAACTTTCCTAAAATTTTTTTTTATCATAAACCAGTGCAGGAAACTTCCCCCCCCCCCAATTATTCTTATTAAAAACTCAGCTGTGTAGTTCGATGCTTCCTGATCGGAATTACTCAATTAACTCTACTTTGCATTTTAGATATCTTACTTTGATTTTTTTTACTCATGCTTATATTTATATTATGTAAAATTTTCGCAAGCAATTATTGAAGTTACTAAATTGGGTAACAATTATTTTTAATAGTCTAATCAGGATTAAGCACTCTTTAATTAATATACAATTGGGAATAATTTTTATTTAAACCATAACAGACTATGAAAACTATAACAAAGTATTACATAGTATAACAAACTCTGAAAACTATAACAAACTAATACGAAAAATTTCAAAATCTTTTTTATTCAAACCTCGATTCATACTTTAGTTTGTTTTACATAATCTATGAACGAAATTAATATTTTTAAGTCAGAGTTTGATTTATCATTTCTTTAATTCATTTTGAAGTATTTGATCAGTTTTTAAATAAAAATTTAAGTTACAATAATTTAATTCCCTTAAAATTTCTATTAAGTTCATAAATTTATAGTAAAAAAATTCATCGAATGCAATAAAATTGATAAATATATTTTAGCAGATGTAATCAATCTTTTAAGTAACTATTTTAAATATCTAATTAATATTAGACAGTAATTAATCCAAATTACAAAACAATCGGAAAATAAACTAATTGTAAAAATTCAAACTGCAATAGTTATACAAAAATAAATTAAATTATTAGTTTAAGCACTATAAGTAGGAAAATATAATTTTATATTTATAGGTTTTATGAGTGAATAATTATGCTCTTATTAATTTAGTTTATCCATACTTTTCTAAAATTAATATATTTCTATGAAGTAAGAAAACTTGACAGATATTTTAAGAAATTTGAGCAAATGTAAAGTTCCTGTGATTCATATAATTAAATACAAATTTAATGGGTCCGCTAATTCAAATTATTATAGTTATATAATTAGTAAATGTAAGTATTACTCTACTTACATTAATGTTAAATAAATATTAAGTATATATCAATAATATTTGTAAGATATTGATAGATTTAATTAGTCAAAGAGTTGTTTATTTGGAGAATTTGTCATTGTAATTTAAATCCCATTTTGCATTAATTTTTTATTAATTATAAATATTTTACTTTTCTTTATTTGATTCAAATATTTTCCATTTATAAATTCATCAATAATATTCAACACATTCTCATTATTTTCTAAAAGAGCAAGTGTGATTTTTTTATTTAAATTAAGAATTTTAGTGAAGCTGAATTCTGCAAGCTCTCAGCATACACTAAATTAAAAAACTCATTTTAACTATTATTTGTTAAATGTTTTATAAAAAGTGTTTTGAAAAACTATAAATGTTATTTGTTCTTCATTTGAAACTCTAATTGATGCTATAAGTTATGCTTATTTATTAAGAAATTTTATTTTGAAAGTAAATTTAAAACATATTTAAATTATTTTTTTAAATTTATCTTTTAAAGTTTGAAGGGTATAAATATTTATAGATCACACTTTTAATAACACTAAATTGCAATGATTGTTTTTAGTTTTCTAAGTTCGTTTTCCCCCGAATATAGCAGTTTAAATTCATATATCTATATACTTTTAAATTAAGTATAGTTATTTAATACGATTTTTCAAGTAAAGCCCTGTAAAATTAAAAAAGCGAATATTTCTCAACATATTATAAATGACTATAAGTATTCAATTATAAAACAAAAAATCTATATTATTGGTAGCTTACAGTGTTAGTTGGTAGAAACTCCACAATTATAGTATACATACCATGTAAGCAATAACAAAATAATGACAATTATAAATAATAACGAGGTTTAATTAAAAAAGTTATCATTTTTTTCATAAATATTTGACAAGTCTATTCTTCCAAGTTTTAAATCTTTTACCGTAACTTCTAATATTTGAATAGGCTTTTGAGCTTTTCTCAAATACTTTGTATAGAACTCAACCTTTCAATTCTTCTTCATTCCATTACTCTTCTTATTGCTTCTGCTTCTTCTCTGTGATATCTCTCATTATAGTATTATCTTCTTACTTCTCTTATTCTTTTTCATCAGATTAAAATGTAGAGGATGTTTAAATTATCTTAGTATTGTTATTAAAATTAGTTATATCGAAAAGAGTTATATTTCAATTAATTTAATTAATGATATAGATCTTGTGTTCTTCGTAATCTCTTTTGATTGCTCCTAAAACAAACTATCTTATTTAATATTTTTAAATGCTTGATATGATAAGTAAAAAATTATAATAATTTCTTAAGAGTATATCACTTTCTCTAATATCAGGGCTATGAAGGTTTAATAATAGATTTGAGTTAGTAAGTGAATTTAATTAGCAGCTTATTATTCAATTATATGCGTATTGAATTTATTATCAATTGCTTTATAATAAGAATATAATAATTTATTAGCTGTTTTTATATAGAGTCTTTTATCATTGTAAAATGAATTTCAAGACTGCGCAAGTAAAGCTTCTTCAACCCCGTTTTGATATTTGTTTTCATCTTAAAATGTCTTCATTCTTATATTATTTATTTCGCCCCGTTTAATGCCTCGAAGGACTGCTACCTTAAAATTTTATTAAGAATATCTGTTTGTCTACATATCATTTTTTATGAATATAAATTTCCTTACTATGATTATGTTGGTACTGTTATATAAATTTCATCTTGGTGATTAATCTTACATAAAATCATATATGGCTTTAATGTTTTCTCTATTTGAGATCATAACAAGTCATCTATCATGATGTAAAAATAGTTTGATTATTGATAAGTAAATTAAAATATTTACTATCAAATATACTTTTGAGTCTACAATAATTATTTGGTTTGACAACTCGCCTAAATCTTTTTTCCAACTTAAAGGGAAATTATTAACGAGGATAAAGATGGCATATTAAACTAAAGATGTTTGTTTTCAGAACTTTTTGCGAAAACTTTTCTGAATTTGCTTTATCTTTTATTTTAATTTTATCCGAATTTTAACATTTTCTGAATTAAGATTTATAGATGATATATTATAATATTTTGAGATGTTAAATAATATTAAGAACTTTAATCTGAGTTTATAAAAGTTAAATTAAATAATAAAGAACATATAATCAATACTTCTAGAGCAATGATTTGTCGATGATCTTTATTTTTGGTATCTTACCATTATTAATCCTCATAATTTGTACCTTTATTATAATACAGTATTTAGAAGGGTTTTTTTAAACTTATTCCAAAATCAATATTTAAATTATTCAATCTCAGGAATATTGATTAAATTATATTTTAAATGTTTATAATAGAGTTATCTCTATAAAATATATCATTTTTATTTCTATTTTTTTATAAAAAATAGGAAATAAATGTTCAATAAATACAACTTGAATACTATATAAAATATATAGATTTATACTATTTTTTTTCATTTAAAAATAATATCTTATACTTATTTTTTATTAAGACTTTTACTTAATCAATCTAATATAGTTTTATTACATTTGTTTTCATTTACTTCACTTCAACGTAATTTTACAAAATACCATAGAGCAGTCAAATGGGAATCATAGTTTCAAACGTAAGCGTGACAGACTTCGAAAACTTATTGTAAAATTTAGGATCAAAATAGCAACATGATGGGATGAATTAACAATTGCTGATTGAAAGAAGTATAAAAGGTGAGATCAAGAGATACAACTGAAGATGCAGGAGTAAACGATAAAGAGAATAGTTACTCCAATAATAAGGTAGAGGAGATTTAACAAACAATTAAAAATTGAGAAAGAGGGGAAAGTCATTTTAATGTATATTTCCTTTTAAGTAAATCTAAGAGTTTACATTTTTATTTGTAGCAAGTTGTATTTATTTCAGATTTTGTTGCCTTGGTTATTAACAGCTACTTAATTGAATTTATAGATTTCAAGATTTCCCTCTGCTAAATTTTATATATTTGAATTTAAATTTTCCAATCAAAGTATTGGATACCCCCCATGTGCCTGGAATCAGAAAAGACCCCCCCATGTGCCTGGAATTTTTTTACTTTCGTTCACAGTTCTGGAATCATGAAAAGTTCTCTATGAAGAAGAGATTTCCAAAATTCAATGAACACAGTACCATATAATTTAGATACCCTAGATTACGATTAAAAAACGAAATTTAAAAATATTGAAGGATTCATGGAGAAAAATTAGTTGAAAAATTAACATAAAACGCAATTTTATTACATAAACAATATGATTTTTCTCCATGAATTCTTCATTATTTTTTTAATTTCGTTTTTTAATCGTAATCTAGGGTAGCTAAATTATATGGTACGGTGGTCATTGAGTTTTGGAAATTTCCTCTTCATAGAGAACTTTTCATGATTCCAGAACTGTGAACGAAAGTCAAAAA
>ARYC01005971.1:0-18892 GCA_000711775.1 Oxytricha trifallax | reverse complement strand
TAAAGGATTCCAAAGTAGCTCCCTCTTATTCTTACAAATGTTTGCAAAGGCATAGAAGAGTTGCACACTTTAGGACATGTTCATAGAGACTTGAAGCCTGAGAATATAATGCTTGACTTTTCACCTCTCAGAGTAGTAATAGTTGATTTCAATAGATCATAAAGAGTTGAAGCTTCAGGACTTGGCAACGTTTATGGTACTCCTGGATACTTTCCAGAAATGGAGGACTGGAGAGATGGTGATATTAAGTGGGATGTATGGGCTCTTGCAGCAATTATTGCTTAATGCGATATGCCAAGAAATGATTACTATAGCTGTAAGAGAGAGAAAGATTCAAGCAGAGAATACGGCAATATTTAGACTAGAATAAGATAAAAGGTAAAATGAAGGATATGGCTGAGTAGATTATCTTAAGACCAAACCACAGAGCAGAGCAAAAATAGACTAAATGATCAATTGGATAGGAGATATCAAATTTAGAAAATTAGCACATGATGCCAAGGTATTGTTTGAGTGAATAGTAAAAATAAAACTCCTCTGATACACACTACTATACATTACATTTAAACATTCAACCCCTACATAAACCCTATTAAAACCCTAATTAAGAATGCACTAATAGTCTACTTTTATCAATCAAATCTCAATCAAACTACTGAAAGGGTTTTGGGGTTTTGATTAATATTTTCAATCGTCGGCAGTTTTTAAAAAATGCCGACGGTTGCTGCGATTTTATCATTCATTGTAGATTTAAGATGTTTCTATGAGTTAATTACCATAATAAATTTATAATAATACATTAAGTTCAGGAATCAAATTTCCTCATAAATATCAGAAGTCTTTAAGGATCTGTAATAGTCTATAAAGAACAATAAAGTTCTAGAAAATCAATTAATAATAATAATTTTACGGATAATTATTTATATTTATTTACTTTTTTGTTAGATTTATAATTCTAGAAAGATTAACACAGATCTATAAGGATTATTAATATCTTTATTGATTTTTGAATCCTGAACTTCCCTCATTAAAAGTTTAAATTATAAATGTTTTATTTATCACAACTTTATAATATATGATTAATATATTTGACAGCAGCAACCGTCGGCACTTTTTAAAAATTGCCGACGGTTGATTTAATATAATATAGAAGAATAATTATACTATGACTAAATTAGAAATGTTAGCTTTTTAATGCTTAAACGTAAACTTATATTATGCTTAATAGAGAGTAAATCAAACTTTGCCAGTTGTAATGGATCTAAGAGAATGTTGAAAATGGAGTCGCTCTTGCATTCAAAATTAATGTAAGTTACAAAAAAAATAATATCTTAATTATTTTTTAATAGGTGTCTATCTATCTTGGTAAGAGTAGTTGGAGCACTAAACAGTTGGTTCACCTAGAGACACAAAGACAAGGTGAAGGAGTATTAAAGTATGCAAATGGTGATATTGAAAAAGTAACATGGAACGATTGGCTGCTTTTTTAATATATTTTTTGTAAAGTGTTGAACGGTTTTGTATTTATCATTAATAAATTTTTGAAAATTTTTTAATTTAATAAAAATTAGCATGATTTTGATTTCTGATCTCCCTATCACCATTTTCGCTGTTCCAATTTCAAAGTTAGATATGATCTTGTTCTTCTATATGTTTATCCAATCTTTAGCAAAGACCCAAAATATTTTTTCTGGAGTCCCTTTTATTAAATCATTTAGCTATCTGGTACACTTTTGGATTACTTCAAGACTGCCTTATGAAATACTGGCATCCCAAATTTTATAGATCTAAATTCTTTCTCTATTTTATGAGTTGTCCAATTCTAGAAATATTTTATATTCCCTTAACAACAGACTGGCAAAATTATTCCTTCTATATTTTCAAGATGAATCTAGAATCTACTATTTTATAAATTATAGTTGCTCATCGAGATTATTCTTTCAAAACTTTAGACCTCGTTGTTATTCACGACTATAGTTGGAAAGATTAATATCTAATATTGTTGAATTGGACTTCTTCTATCAAGTTTGATGCTATTATAGTCTTTTCAGTTATGTATTTTGTTGGGGTTAGGTAAAAGTGTTTACATTTTTATTTATTTGCTTGAACTGATTGTTTTGTAAATTTGACAACAATCCTTCTCTCTCTCCTCTTCTTCAAGCTTTCTTTTTTTAGTCTAATCGTTTTACCAAAATCTTTTCTACCTTCATTGTACTACTAGGGTACCAAATTATTATTGCCATTCTTTTTCGATTATTATCCATCCTTTCTTTGCATAGATGATTTTATCATACCCTCTTTACTTAACTTCTGTTCTGTCTATCAGCTTTTTGAATTCAATCTGATCCCCTTGCACGATTTGAGATTCGTCATTATGTTAAATTAAATAATTACATAATCTTAATCATACTGTTAAGGGCATGACAATTAAAATTTTAAATTCTTAAAAGAATTAATATATATCCAAAAGGAATTTAAATAGGAGACATCCCTTCTTCTAAAAAGTTTATCATCCGTAAGATTACTATTTAGTACTTACATATTTTCTTTGATAACATCAAGAAAGACTTTACATTAATTTATAGGATCTGTAGATAAGAATAATAATAATAATTAAATCACATCGAGAGCTCAGTGCACTCCGAGTATAATTAATATAGTGTTAATTCACACAGGTAGTTACACTCCTGCCCAGACGCTTGTAACATCAGGCTCACGTGATCGACTTAACTCGTTTTCATCACCAGTATTCTTATTCATCAGGCAATGATGCTGATCAGAATCTGACTTGTGACCAGTATCTGATCAGTTTCTGATCCTCTGAAGGGGAAGATGGCCTTTATCAAATTAGAAAGCAGGAACACTCACAGGGAGACTTCTAGAGTCTCTAATAAGCATTATCCAGTGCATCAGGACGATTAACCAACCTTAATAGATAGTAAGGCGACCAGCCAGGTATCTTCACTTTCGTAAAGAACAACCTTCGTCACCGTCCTATTTATTAACTTTTTAATTTATAATGGATCTGTAGATTATAATCGGCATGGTTGCTGTAAATCTATAATTTTTACTTCAAAAATTTTGTTATAATGTAAGTCAAATCGAGAAAAGATATCCAGTATTTCTTTATAAATTTATATTTTTTAAATAATCTTAAATATTTTACATCACTAAATACAACCTATAATTTTATTAATCAATATATATTTTTTAACATGAGTAAATAAAATGCTAAATTATTTTCACTTAAAAGTTACTGAAGTTAATAAATTTATATTTCACACTATAATAAACTAATTTATTTATATATCAAGATATCAATTAATAACTTATAACTTATAATAGAGTAATATTCAACAATAAATTATAATCAATTAAAGATTAAGACATTTAATTATATATAAATATATATATATATATACTATAGTTTGCTCATTAATCATATTATATTTTTTAATTTACAATCTAAATAACCTTTACACATAAAATAGATATAAACTAACTCGTATTTAATAAACATTTCTTCATAACATTTAAATAATTAAGTTGAAGAAGCTCAATATATATTAGCTTTCCATCAATAAAATTTAAGTAATTTAAATATAACCTTTTAATATATAAACAAATTGTAGGCATGAATAATTTATTTAATCTCTACTAATTTGTATAGTCATCTATTTTATTGAAAGACTTACCAACTATTGATTCCCATTAGATATTTAAACGGATCTCTTGATCTTTTTTTCTCTTGCTATTCAAAATATCTCTTGATTATTCGTCTGTCCCTATTTCTGAATCTAACCTCAAGCACCTTCTACCAGAACTTTCTATTTTGTAATAATGTTCCTTCATTTCTGGTCTTTTTCTTCTTGGTACTTTGTTCTCCTCCTCTTTGTAACTTTTACTCAAATATGATTTGTGCATTGTTCTTTTTTAATGCTGTATATTTATTTGATTATTTATTATTTATTTATGATTCTTTTCATTCCATTACAATTTATACTTTAGCAAATTCTTCATTCTAGATGTTCATTTTTGTTGAATTAATTGAAGTTTTTTTGTATTCATTCATTCTTTTTGGCAAATTCTACTCTGAATAATATCTTTAACGCTTGAAAATATTTATGTTTATCTAGTTTTCTTATCATTTAGTTAAATAATATCATGTTTGTTAAGATTTCTATATATTGGTATTTGCTTGGGATAATTACTCTATTCTCTCTTATTATTTTTGAAAATCTTGTTGGTTCACTGCTATGTTGATTAAATTCCAATTTTATTAGTGGTTTTATTCCACGAATACCTTGATAACATTGTACCGGCGGTTCATTCAACAGATAATTATTGTTTTTTCCCAAACTTAAAGTTATAATTGAAGTTATCGTAATCTTGATTAGGAATATAATTTTTATATTTATAAAGTTTTTTTCTCTGATAGTGTCTTATCATTTACTTGTTTTGCTATCAAGAACAGATCAATGCTCATACTTATCTTTTTATGCTCTTCTAAACTAAGACTCTTTTATTATCACTGGTGTTGGTTTCTTTCAACTGTGCTAAATTCCTTAGGATTTTATTAGGAATCTCATTTTCACTTCTAATTGTTATTTTTCTAAGTTGAAGTTCTATCTTTACTATCTCTACTATTCTAATGAACTGAGCTGGTACCAGCGAAGCGTATTTATAAATAATCAATTAATACATCTAACTCCATTAATAATTTGTTTTAGTAATTTGATCTGCAGAGTAATTTAGGGGTCTTATTGGAGTTAGTAAGAAGACTAAACTAAAGTGTAAAATAAGAAATAGAATTTAGCAAAATCTTGATCTTTTTATTATGAAGAATATTTAGATTTATTGCTTGAGCTAAGGAATGGAATAAGTATTAATATAGCTTAAGAAAAACCAATATTTAACTATGCAGTCATTAAAAGGCTATAATTAAGGAATACTTCAATTGATATATATTACTCCCTGACATCTGTTTGGAATTTTAAATCTGACAAAAGATCAAATATTGAACGAAAAGAAAATTATCAGGATATATAGACTACCATTGCAAATTAAATTTTATAAACTATAAGGAGCATTTTAAATAGAATAGTAAGCTGTAATTATTTATTAAAAAATATCTGACATGAGTATATCATGTAATACTACATCAATGATAAAAAAAAATTGAATTTAATGAATTCTAAAGGAGAGAAGAAAAAGAATACCTTAAAAGCGAAATTAAAAGTAATAATTAAAAATATATATATGGCTAATAAATTTATATGAGAAAATATATTTAATCAAAGAATTTAATGTCATTTGGAAATTTATGATATAAAAGTACCATATTAAATGTTAAATTGTATATCAAAGTAAATATTATTATATGTTATAAAAAATAAATCTGGAATTGTAAAATAAGATACTATTATATTATAAAAAAATAAAAGAAATGAAAAGAATTCTTTAAATGTAGAGGAATCAAACATAAAAAAATGATATGGAATTTCTCAAAAAAGATATATAAATAATTAAAAAAATAACAATTATTCATAACAAAAATAACAAATAGCTCCTAAAGGTATATAATATTGTAGGAATACATTATATTTGGGAAAATAATTAATTTAAATTAATTAAATATTAAAATCATGGCAGTTATGAAATTCAAAGTGAATTAAAATTTAAATGTGAGTCGATTATACGATAGAATCAGCAATTTTAGATGGACTTTACTAATGACAAAATTTTTGAATCATCCATGGAAGCGAGATATTTTGATTTTGAGCTAACTCACAAAAATAGTAAAAGGGGTTATTCTCGCTTAGGAAATGAGATAAAATCAATATAGCAATAATAACCACCGTCTTAATTTTAATGCGCTATCCAGAGTGTATAATACTGTCAAGGTTTGGAGTTATTTTCAAAAAACATAACTGAAAGTAATAAGTGTTTGATTAATATCAATTTTAATTTTAATTCAATTTTCCAAATCAAATAAATTCCTACAATTTTGTTCCTCCTCCTATAAATACTCTATAAATACTCGTAATAAATTTTACAATCTTTGTTAAAACCGTGAAAAATGTCTTCAATGCCAAAATTTTATAAAAATATAATAATTTAAAATATGGAAAAAAAATATTTTAAATTAAAAATTAATTGAATGGTGACCGTCAAAAAACACTACTTCAAAAGTACTTTACAAGGTATTAAGACTATGAACAAAAACTAGTCCCACTCCAGAAGGATACTGCCCAATCCTAGGTAGTTGTTAAGTAACTCATCACTGAAGTAAAAGACTCCTGATTAGAGTGCAATAAACCGGAGAAAGCTGTTAAAATCATTTAAGACCAAAATGAAAAAATGATCAAAGACAAGATCAAAGGAGACGTTGCAATAAATTTCGTACTAGCTTTAATTGGAAGAGGGTTTCAAGTGATGACTAACACTTGCATACTATATCAAACACTGCTAAAAAAGGGATATAAATTTTTCAGACTAACATAGGAAGGGAAAAAATTATACAGAGCAGGAGCTGAAATCACGAAAGTAATAAGGTTCGAAGACATTATCAAAGACGTAATGACATTAGGCAAGAACATTAGTACTTGATAGAATAATGAATTAATAAATTATTCAATAATTTAATGCCCACTAAGATAAGAAAAAAATGGAGAAGAGCTATGGAATAGCATACAAAAGAGTCATCAACAGCCTTAAAGATCAAGTAGATGGATTGGTGAAATCTATCAGTGTCAAGATTATGAAACCAATTAAAGAAGCATTAATTTCATTGGAGAAAACCATGTCAAATAGTGACGGGCATAATATGCCCGTTAGGAAGACAACCTATAAATAAGAATTAATAAAAATTTAACGGTTTATAGGCTAAATTAATAAATTAAAATTAAGAAGCTCTATTAATGAAATAATTAAAAATCTTAAAGATGGAGAAAGATTTGATTAAGAGGTTAAACTAAAATAAACAATATCAGTCCCTCCACTAAAGAAAAAGAGGATTACCCAAGATAACATTATGAGTATAGATGAATAAACTCAGAAGAACATACTCATGAACAACTAATGGGAAGCTATAAGAGTGAAAGCCATAGATTTTGAGCCAAGAAAAGACATTTAATTCAACACTACACAATCATTGCTACAAATAATTTTCGCAAAACAACTAAAGATGACAAGCATCTACTTCTTCGATAGAGAATTTGATTAAACATGGCATGATAAAATATACTTAGTGTATGAAGTCATTGGATGGTTCTTCATGAAAACTTAGAAACCTCTCGAGTTCCTATTGAAAAAAAGAAAGTATGGAATTGAAGTAAAAATTAAATACAAATTTAACAGAGACAAGCATCTATTGCGATAAGAAGCGATAGATACTAAGAAACATGAGCAAAGTGATGACCCTAGGAAAACGATTAACCAAATATATATTAACCTACCCTCAAACAAGCCTATGCTTAAAATAAGAATAGGAGAAAATGTAACTACAGTGAAAAAACCACTTAAACCGATAAAAGAGGAGGATGAAGGAAGTAGAAGAGGATGTAGGTATCAATATCCACGAAGAGCTCGAAGAAGAGAATGATTAAGAATTCTCAGATAGAGACAGCTATGACTCACAAATAGAGAGTGAAAGCGAAGATGATGATTAAGACTAGTAAGGTAAAAAACTACGACCGCCCTTAAGTAAAAAGAGAAAGGGTAAAACTAAGGATACCATCTCGTAGAGATTTAGAAGAAAAGTACGAAGAAATTTCGATTGAAATAAAAAAACCAACACCTCTTGATATATTATAATAAGATATAAAGATAAATTTAGACATTGACCAAGAAGAGGATAGAAGTTTTGAAATAAACATAGACTACAACTTAGGTGATGAAGAAAATCAGGAATATGATGAAGAAGATGAATAAAATTAGTCAAACAAAGTTTGAATTAACATTTATATTAAGAACTATATACACAACTTTATGAATGTATGTTAAGAGTGTGAAGCCTTAGCTCACCTGCACTATAATTTACCATAATTTAAATTTAAACTTTAAATATGGATAAATATAGTCTATATGGGGTGTAGGTGTAAACAGTGAATTTGAACAGTCAAGAAGAGTTTGAAAATTCTTGAGAAGAGGTAATTTCAATATCCTAAATCTAGGTATATTTTCTCTCATCCATACAAAGCCGTAGGCTACTCATCTAGATGTAGAAAGCCACAGGTCATAGTATTTTGAGCTCCTCTTTCAAAGCTAATACCTCACGTCATCACCAAATTGCTACTTTAAGAGATACTAAGGCTAGCTGCTAAGTGAAGAGTGCTTAATTGTTTAATTTTTTCCCTTTTATTTTTTTGCTAGACCATATATGAAGATTAGATAAAATTTTTCTAGACTTTTATAATTTTTTAAAGTTGATAATCTTTATGGATATAAAGTTATAATTTATATTTATAAAAGGTATAAAATTCTTGAAGGAATCTATTTTATTTATTTAATTAATTAAATTTAATAAATTTTGATAAATGTTAAATCAATTTGTTTAATTTTTTAAACAAATATAATTATTTTATTTCATAAGTAATTGGTTTTAATTATTGAACCATAAATCAATTTACTGTTAATAGTCTTTTAATTTAATTTTAATTGTGCTGTCCCAATTATGCCTATTGACATTATTTCTTTTTTATTTTTTTCTTTAACATTATTTAAAACTGGCAAATCTGTTTTTCATTTTTACTTCAAACCACTGAGGAATTTCTTTAAAATTATCTTTTTTAAATATTAAAATGTTGTTATTGTTATAAGATAAAATCAATAGTTATTTAATTTATGCAATCATATAATCAATAGAAAAAAAGTTAAAGATAGTTATAATATTTGAAGATGAGAGAAATAATGATGCAGGCTTTCTTTAAATAATTCAGTTTCTTTATAAAATTTCAATAGTTAGAGTATGTACATTGATAATATTGTTATTTCTGCTATAGTTTAACACTCATAGATTTCAAAAAAAAACTATGCATTTATGCTTTAGTTATTTTAGAAATAACTGAAAAATTAGGATTAAAATATCTTATAAAAATGATTAGGTTAAACAGAGTATTATCTTATTTAGTTTTCTATTTCAATAATTGATTCATAATCAAAGCACGTGTATCAATGGTAGTTTAAATCATAGATTTAAATTACAATTTAATTCTTGATTAAATTAAATTTTATAATAATTTGTCACAAGAATATGCCAAGAAATCCAACATAAACCATATTTTCTCATTATCCTTGATTTACATGAAATAATTATCTTTTTAACTAAATTTAAACACAAAAAATAATTTTTATAAATCTAAATTGGAAATGACTATTTAAAATCGTTCGTTAATTTGAAAATTATTTGTAATTTTATGATAATTGAAGGAATTTAGTTAATGTTTGATTGATAATTTTATGCTTTGTTTCTAATAATGTGAATACTTGATGTGCTTTAATAAATCATAGTTATTAAAGTTTTTATCATATATCTATAATAAAACTAAGATTGCACTATCTTGTGAATTGGCAATAGAATAAAAACAAATAATTGGGTTACCATTAGAAGCAATTATTTATATTATGGGGGGGTCTAAGTCGGTGCAAAATTTTTTTCTCAAAAACATCAAAATCCCTAAGTCGGTGCATGATTATTTTTTGACATTATTGATATATTTTATCATCCTACCCACATAAAAAGTATCATTATCAACTAAAATGTATGTCTCAGCTTCTGAATCGAACTCCTTCATTGAATTTTGATCATAGGACACTTAAAATATAATTACAAAAATATTTTTTCTCTGTGACAGATATTTGTTTAAGTAGAATAAAAAACATTATTTCATATAATAATATCAAATTAGTAAGTAAGCAGCAAAATTGGGGATTAAGAACATCATAATTATTCACTAAATTTATTGATGTTTTGCCATATTATAAAAACTATTGACTCAATTAATTGTTTTTTTTTAAATACACTAATCAATGTGTACGAATTTTTTAATTCCAGACATCATTAAATTTAGTGAATAATTTTGATGTTCTTAATCCCCAATTTTGTTTTACTTACTAATTTGATATTATTATATGAAATAATGTTTTTTATTCTACTTAAACAAATATCTGTCACAGAGAAAAAATATTTTTGTAATTATATTTTAAGTGTCCTATGATCAAAATTCAATGAAGGAGTTCGATTCAGAAGCTGAGACATACATTTTAGTTGATAATGATACTTTTTATGTGGGTAGGATGATAAAATATATCAATAATGTCAAAAAATAATCATGCACCGACTTAGGGATTTTGATGTTTTTGAGAAAAAAATTTTGCACCGACTTAGGATTTTGAAAAAATTTATGCACCGACTTAGACCCCCCCCCCCTATATTATATAGTTTCTATTATATTTTAATGTTCAAGTCAATGATGATAATTCGATCATTTAAAAGTATCATATATTGCAAGAAAATATCTCTACCTTTAAATCATTAATTACGAGAATCTATCTTTATTTAATATTTTATATATTATGTTTATTCACTATATTTTATTGAAATTCATTAATACACTTATATATCTTAATACATTTATTTTTCAAAATTTTTTTAAGTAAAACAATCAAGAAATATACAAATATAACTATATAATAGAAATAATATTATACTAAAAATGGCAGAACTCCCAGCTCATAGAATTTTGAAGGTTCTATTTAAGCTTGTAATGTCGAATAAGGTCACTGATGAATAGATACACAGACTAAGCAATGCACTAGGATGATACGACTTTAGTTGATACAATATTATCAGTTGAAGGATTAAATTTATGAGGCAAACAACAAATCTATGCATATTTAGTCTATTTCATAATAGAAAGAGGTATTCATGAAAATTGATTAACAATGTTACATAATTATATTTTAATGATAAATGCCCTAATAATATTTGTATTGTAAGTTTAATAGTTAATTTTATTCAGATTTTCGGTTTTATTAATGCTGTTTTTATTAAAATAAGGCTAAGAGATAATCTAATTAGTAAATCTTCAGGCATTCAACTTAGATCTGCTTGATTCAATCAGAGGAAATGGTGAGAATTGTCATAGGATAAACTATAGTCTGATACGAGAAGAAAGGAAAGCTTAGTTCAAAGACTTATACTCGGAAATCAGTCGTTTCTTTTAAATTTGTTTTGAATTAATTCAGATAAATTTCTTTACCTTTTATTAAATATAAAATAAATAACTATATAATTATTGCAAAGACCAGTGCCTATTTTCGTTAAGATTTGACATGGATTTCAAGTAGAGTAATTAACCTTATCACCTTAAAGGAGCATATAAACCACCAATATATTTAATCGTCACAGTCTTCTTTTAATTAATATGTAGAAGAACTTAACAATAATTATAAGTAGACAGCAAATAGCATAATTGTTCCTAAGGACTAAATCAATGAAAATAATACGTAGATTTATCTCTCAGTTTATTGAATATAACTGCTTTAGTTTCACTTTAACTTTTTTCTTATAAAATAATTTGATATGATTAGATAAAATTAAAGGAGGTTCAAAGTTTTTCGAGGTATTTGAAATAAGAAGCTTCAAATGTAGGGTAAAACAGGCACATGCGTTAGACTTCCACATCTACATTGATTCATATTTCAATTAAATACTTAATCTTACTATGAATTCAACATTAACAGTAATACATTACGCAGTTATTATACATTATCATACAAACTTGTTTATTGATAAATAACAAGCTAAATTAAAATCTTCAGAAAATAATATTTGTCTCTCACATCCTCCATTTCATTGTAAATAATGAATTCTTTTACTTAAATGCAATCCTATGCTCTTTCAATGCAAAACAATTGCTTTTATAGATTCTAACAGAAGAATATAATCAATAAATTATGGGAAATAATTAATTATTTTATTCAATTTTTTCTGAGAAGAGAATAACTTCATTATAAATTAAGGTTTGATGCAGATCTATTTATTAAATGTCTGTATTGGTTAGCAGTTAATCCTTTTCAATTTATTCGTGTATTTAACGAAGCTTTATCGAAATAAAAGCAACAAACTCTGTCTGAGAAGTTGTTGAAAATTTATCTGGTCGTTATTAACCACAGGGATATATAATTAACCAAATTAAAGAAGGATAATACATATTATATATCTAAAATATAAATTAAAATTATAAATAGATGCAATTACATTTATTATCATTGATTAAAACATATCAAGATGCACAAAATTGAATATATTTAAGACAACTCAGCTGTGTATATCTCAAGGTCCTCGTTTTGGTCTCTACAATTATCAGATGTTTGAACAAATCTATACGTTTAATAGTTAAGTTCACTCTCTCTAAACTTTCAGCATGACTTAATATTATTTTTGTTTCATTTATGATGATTAAATAACCCCTTGATTCGTGGTTTGGATTGAATCTTGTTGATATCCTCTTCTTTTCTCATCCTGTGTTTCCTCCTATCATACTTTGTCTTAAAGGTTTAAGTTTAGTTATTCAAAGCATCTACAAATCATATTATATTAATAGTATATTCATGTATAGTAAAACAAACTTGCAATTAATAATCCTATATAAGTAATAGTTTTGTCTTGAAATGGAATAAGTGCAGGTATAATTCTATCTTGTTGTTTCACTGTAAGATTGATGGTAATAGCCCCGAGTTTATCACAATCGGAGTTAATCATCATTAATTAATCTTTAATAAAAAATTCTTAATATATTATGCAAGATATTTTAGAGAGAGTAGCTTAATTATTTTACTAATCTCCTACGAATTTGTCACCGTAGCCCTATATATGCACTTTATGGCCATGCCTTCTTGCTACTCTATGATGCCTTTTCCTAAATCATTTTTTGTTTTTCTAAGACAAGAATGATCATTTTATAAATTATAAAAATAAACAAGTATTATAGTATTTTCTGCAATCAATAAGTATAAAATTATGTAATTTGTATCATTATGTCCTCTTACAAATATTAGATACTATATAATTCTGTAATTAATTAAAAGTATAAGTAGATTTTAAATTACTGTAGTCCCTTCAAATTAATATGAGAGTTACCTACAGTACCTTGACTGAAACAAAATTGCGATATATCTGCCATTAAGTTATTAAATCAAGATAAACCCACTCAACAAGCTTTAAAATGTGATTTGACAAACTCATCTAGACTCTACAAAAGATTCAGTTTACTCAATCAATCACATATTATAACTCAGTTTGTTGTTTGAAGTTGAAGTGTCATTGGTGGTATTCGAATGTAAAAAATGTCTGTTAGGTGCACTAGTTGAAACCTGTAAAATCAAATATCTTAGAGTTAACTAACAACCTAAAGATTTTGTCAATGACAGCATCTTGCCCGATATCTCTATTTCAGATTGAGCTAAGTCTAGCACTATTTAAATTCACTTAGTAATAACTATTAATTATAAAATTTATAAATTGATTTATACTGAGCATCTTTAATATTATACATATGAACAACAAGTTCAATTCATTTTATTTTTTATTGATTTGCATTAATCTTACTTATAAATCAATATTTTATAATTAAGATCAAAGCAAATCAATTTTTTATTCATAGTTTCCTTTGGAATTGAATGAATAATATCCTTAAACAAAGCATAGTAAGTGAATTTATAAAAGTGTCACTAAAAATATACGTTTGCTTGGAATATAACACATTTAACTATCAATAAGTAGTTATTTTAGTGTGTCTGTCTCTATCAAATTTGATAGCCTTAAACTGTTTTTCAAATATTTTAGAATTTAAATTGCCATTACATTATAAATATTTAAATATACTTAAGTTATATAATAGGACCGCATAACAAAGATAAATAACGTACAGAATACATTTTAAGTGCCTAATTTTAAGCTTAAATGTAGGATTAATTCTAAGATTTATACTTTGTGTGCTCTTAAGATGAAAAACAGCAGGACTTTTTGTCAAATTAGTTTTATTTCTCATAAATCAAGCCGTTATCTTAATTACGCAGTTTTGCTTGTTAAATTCTTTGAAAGAAATGGAGAAGCTACTGACAGTCCTACTTACTTCAATTAGCTTTTATTCACTTTTGAGTTCAACAGGTTCTTATTGAAATTCATTTAATTCTATAAATGAATGTTATTATAAATAAATTATTAATTAAATTATCATTCTGTTCTTTCAAAGTATTCAAATAAAGCACACTTGAGTTATAGTTAGTTCTTAGCTCAAAATTAAATGTCACTTGAGTTATAAGACTATCATTATGAGAGTTATTCTCAATTCCTTGAATATCGATTCCTCTACTATCTTCCACTTCTTTTGTTTCTTTAACTGAGTGGTCTCTTTATTATGTTTGCATAGTTTCTTTCCTATTTGCTTCCATATGGTACTGATAGCATTTTATGTCCTCATAAAATGCCGTTTAAATTTATTATTACAAGTTATCTGTTTTTTAAGTTTGTAAATGCAAACTTAGTTTATCAGTTTAGCTATGTTTGTTATTATTTAATTAGACTTTGTAATGTTAGCTTGAATGAGTAGATTTCCTCTTCATTTTATCAATTAGAAAATATCAGCACCTGAATCTATACTATGTCTCACCTGTTTTTGCAGTGTTTTTCAATTTAAATAGCATTTATTATTTAATTAATCACTATGATTTGAGCAGGTTAGTAGTTTTGAAGTGATTCTTATGGTTTTAAATATTATATTTATTTGAAACCTTCAAACTATATATATTAAAACTGAAAAAGATCAGATAAAGTTATTAATGGAGTACTTGAATTAATAATGATTTAAATTAAATTTGTTTTCGAAGGACTCCTGATTATAATATGTTTTGATATTCTAAAACTCCTTAAGTTTAAATTCAATTTACAGCTCTAGGAAATTAAAGTATATATTAAACTGTTCAATAAAACTATCATAATAGATATGATATACTGTTAGTTATTACATATTTATACAGATATTTTTTTCTAATTTTACATTCTATTAAGAACTGATTCTTTATAAATTATAATTAAATTTTATACAATGCATTCATTCACACTGAATGAATCTCAAAATTAATCACTATTTCTTAGTAAATAAATTAACGGCCTTAGTTAATTTGCTAAGTGCCTCTAAAAACACTCATTTTATTTGGAATAAAATCATTTTATGCTACTATTTTATATATTTTCTGAAATATTTTACTATAATTGCATGATGTCAAGTTATTATATAAATATTCATAAGCTCCTTTAATATTTTAGATACATCTACAATTATAATTACTACAAAGTCCAGGCTTTGATTTTTATATTAATTACGATATTTTTTGAATAAAGTGAATTGTTTTAAATAATTAAATAAAGAGATTAATAATTGAAAAAATGTCTGATCAGAGTGGTCTGTGTCATTCCAACATTAATGTAAGTTACAAAAAACATATCTAACATTTTATTTTTACAGGGGTTGCACCTGACCAGACTGAGGACGTCAACGAAGAGGGTGTTCAAGAAGTCACAGTGAGAAGGGCAGACAATTTAATATTTTCGATGATGACGATGAAGATGAGGAGGAAGAGGAAGATGAAACGTTTTTTTTGTTAGATTTACTATTGCTATTACTACTATTACTATTGTTATTATTCTAAATTCATTTTCTAATTCACTTTATTTTATTTAAAAAGCATCATGATTATTATGTAAACAAGTTCATTAAGGTTTAGAATAGACCAAGTATAAATTAGTGTTATATAATGGATAAACTTTATTTTAATCTGGGCCTTTATTTCTAATTTTTTTCTCAATATGCTGCCTTTTCTGTGCAAAATTTCTATAATTATTGTAATTAGATGAAAAGAATAATATGATGATATGTTTATAAACTAAATACAATTGTTTTGTCTAACATTTTTATCCATTAATACTTTAACTTTGCCTCTTCCCATTTGCATTATAGTCTTGAAAACCAATTTAGGCATTCGAAATTGTCCTGCTTATTTTGAAATTTATCTATTTTTATTCCCAGACATTGTGGATGATTCTTTCTTTGATAATAGTATCAGATTACTATCATTGATCTATTAAGAGCATTGCTAATCATTATAATCAAACCTTCTATGAATGACATGTAGGAAAATGCATTTAAGCACCCAAAAAATGGATGTTTAGCACATGTTATTAAGGACTAGATTATAATTAGGTAAGATTCATAGATATCAGCAGGAAATCCATGTCGGAATATAATACTAATAAACTGTCCCAATTTCATGATGATTGAGCTTCTTGTCAAAAGGACGAGTCTGGTCAAGGGCATTTTTTATATGCATATACTAAAGACATCACTCTAATTTCTATTAAAAGTAAAAGTCTTTGAATTTAGGAGTGATTCATGTTTATTCGTATCTTGCATTACTTTTAATTTTTCTTAGACTTCTTGATAGTTTTACTTTGAATTACATTGACAGTTTCTTTGAGGCTTTTTTATGCCCATGAATTTATGCTATTATCTGATAATGTTACGAAGTTGAATTTAAATTAATGGGTTAATATTTTAAGTATTGATTGTTATCAATCAGGTTAATTAATTCATCAACCATGTACAAGCTGTTTTTATATTTAAAGACCTAGCGTCCCAAAAACTTTTAAATCATATTGTAGCTTATTGTAAAGTCTTAGTTGATAAGAAAAGGAGTTCTTAGTTGACTGTAAAATTATTGGAAGTACTGAGTTTATAAATCAATAATTGAAGGAAATGTTAGTTTAAATCTGAGGATATGAACAGGATGAAATCTTGATTTCAAGATGTGTAAAGTATATGCCTTATGATAATATAAATACTATTATTAAATTAGAATTTAAGAGAAAAAGATGTCACACATGACCGGCCTAGCAGCAGTCATGAGAGGATCTCAATAATTTTTTAACATCTCAGAATTGACATCTAATTAGATTCAGAAAGCGAGGGAGTAGACATCTGGGACCTTGAATATGAAGCATTTGAAGATGACTTCGACTAATTCAAATAAGACACAGATGATACATACTCCCAAAAAGCCTAGGAAAACCTACCTCCAACACTTGACCTATTTAGTACTGAAGACGTCACGACCTAAAAATATGATCAGAAATCCGATCAGAATTCTGAGGTTTTAAGACCAGAATTCTTAGGACAAACACATACAGACTCAGAGGTAGACATATGGGATAATATGTTAATAACAGCTTCACATCTAATATAACCTTACAACCTACATTGGCAAAATACTAAGATATCAATCAGTAGAGGAGTACCACAAGGGGGAAAACCTCACCACTCTTCTTTGTACTACTACTTGATGATGCAATTAGATCGTCTGAAGTTGGATATAACTACAAAATTAGAAAGAAAATTAAAGTCTACGCCGACGACATAGCCTTTAAATTTGACCAGGAGATAAAGTAGATGATTTAAAACAAAAGATTAGAGATCATTTCAAAGACTATGGACTAATAATCAACGATGATAAATGTGTAGACATAAGCGCAAAAAAATTCGACTTTGCTAACCTATCTTCATACAAGAAGAAATTCAGATATTTAGGCCTTAACATCAGCCAACACCCAATAAAAATATTTGAGGAGGTAATCCAAGATGTCCACAGTGAATAAAATACTTCCTACCTAAACAGGTTCAAGGGAGATGATTATCTTTACCAGAGAATATACCATCAATACATCTTCTCAAGAGTTTAAACAAAACTCTCTCCTATCTTAGCATCAGCTAAACCAACCCATATACAAGAAATTATAGATCTATATAAGAAAGGAGCAGCAGCCTTCATATAAAGAGGAGATTCATTTCTAAGAGTGTTCTTTCCTAACAGACTAAAACTCTTTGATAACTCACACTTTCTCACAGATCTACTCATTATATCATCAATATAATAAAAATATGGCACTCTTAATAAAATCGACTGTATCTATCTTTAAATCATGCATCAGATGGTAGAGCAGCAATTTATTATAATGACTTTCAATAACCCCCAATACAATTCAATTCCATTGAACTAAGGGCTGTAAGGAACATTAAATACAGGTGTCATATTTAGCCTTTCATATTCCTTCCTTGAGTCTTTAGTTTTATGAACTGACAAATTATCAACGAATAGAATAATCTCTTAATCAGCGTACTTATCTCTGAGTTATTGCAAGAATTTAATATATTATTCAGTCTTTATAGAACGAGGGTGAATAACATAAGTCTCGAGGCCATTATCTTCGCTTATTCCACCAAGTATTGCATGAGTTTACATTTTAACTTTTTAGTCATAAACTTCTATGTTACTATACCTCTTATACCAAGACCTTGATATGAAGGTATTAAAAGTGAATACTGCCTAATCAGCGTGTATGAACTTTATATTATGCTCTTAAGACCTTTGCATTTAATCAAATATGTAATTTAAATTATCATTATAAAATGGAACATTAAATTCAATCACTCTCTTAATGCGATTGACTGTCTTGTAAGATATTCCGTTCTTTTTATATATGTTCGCTATAGATTAATCAGAGATGTGAAGCTCAGGAAATTGGCGATGAAACATCACAGCCCTCTAGGCTAGAGAGAAATGAGCCCAGTATTTAAGAGTCTTATCATTAATAAGATATTCGATATGATGTTGCTAAAATTTTAAGAGTCTCTTAGGCTTCGAATTAAGATGCTATCTCTTTAAATTCAATGCTAATAGACAGTGAGACCTCACAGTTGCTGGAGATTTATGGAGTAGCCTTGCTATAGTCGTATAATTCAGAACAGGCTTGAGTTATTCACTATATTCATCACAT
>ARYC01005970.1:0-21787 GCA_000711775.1 Oxytricha trifallax | reverse complement strand
ATTTATTTAAAGTGATAAAGAAGTAACTTAATAATTAAAATAACTAAATATCATATATTAGCATTTAAGATTTTATTTATATTATAATTTATAAACATTTATAGATGAAAAATATCGTTATAATTATTGAGTTTAGTGAATATAGTAAGTATAAATTTTTATAAAATTGCATAATATATTTTTCAATATAGTATTTTAAATTTTTACCAAATCTTTTTAGTTAAACACCCTCAAGCTTATCTTAAATTTTCATTTTGTAAAAGATATTCTAATTAATTATATTTGGAAATGTGTTTTGTTTAAAATTTTATTTCTTCAATTTTTCTATACATTCTCAATTTATATCTCAATCTCAAAAATTAAACAGAGTGAGTATTTTCAATAATTTAAAGATAGTTATTGTCAATATAAATTATTAAAACCTATTAAAATATTTATATTAAACTTTACTTCAGATGAAATATTTCAAAATTTTTTTTTAAAAAATTATATAAAGTATAGAAAACTATGTTTAATATTATTGTAGAAATATTCTTGATAAAATCAATAAGCCAATTTTGATAATGATGGATATATCAACTATTTAATGCATCAAACTAAGAATAAAGCATCCTTAAAGCATGTTTTATAAATAAAATAAGCATAATTTGAGTATTTTTATTATATTATATTAATTTACAGATATAAGAAACTTTGTTGAAATTATGATATTCATTAGTTTAAATTTCCGATGTATTTTAAATGAATGAAATTACATTCATTAGCTCATAATATTAAATGAAATAATTCGGTTTGTTTAGTTTTATTGACGAGTGTAAGGCAATAAAGAATAATTGAGAAAAATTTATTGATTGAATTATAACTATTTTTAACAAAAACGTAAAATCATTAGTATAAACTAGTTTAAAATGGAATAATTATTTTTTATTACTGAAATTTATGTATTAAAAAAATAAATAAGAATCAAGCTTAAAAATCATAATTATATAATGGAATTCGAATATGTGTGATTTGATTTAAAACTGAGACTGCTTCGTATCTAAACTCACAATTATTACTATTGTTTTAACAACCTATTAATCCTAAATAACATATAAAATTATTAATCAAAAGAATTTAAATGAAATATAAATATAAAAAAATAACCTATTTGATAAATAAATATAGGAGAGATAATTTATTTATATAATAATTTCATTATTAAATTAGGCAGCTAAAACAAGTAAATTCTATTAGTAGAGGAGGATCCTTAAGAATGAAGGCATAGAGAGTAAAAGCAATAGTGATGTAGGGTAATTCCTACAATTGCGGGGGCTATCCTGATAAAACTGCAAACCCTCATGAAATTTATGGTCAATCTTTCAATCCTTTTTGTTTGCATGGCACATTCAGTTTGAGGGCTTTGCTCTTAATCATGTCACTTCAACACACCCTATATTCTACACTTAAGCTTCTCGATGCCAGAAGATTGACACTTTTGTCAGAATCTTAACATGATGTAGCTTTTATAAATAAAAAATTCTTTAAGAAGAAGCTAATAGGAACTCCATTGCTTTCTTAGGTGTAAGGAATATCACAGCTTCTGCATCAGTCTCTCTGTTACTATCTGATCTCTAGCCTACAGCAGTTGTTTAATATGCTTCTTCAAAATATGATCAAAATATTAACAATGGAATTCAGGTATTTTTGTACTTTCGGTTTTGCAAACGAAGTAAGGAGTGAACCTTCGAATAGAGGCCTGATAGATACACTACTCAATTCTAATATTGTAGGAATGCATTTGATTTGGGAAAATAAATAATAATTAATTAATTAAAATATCAAAATATTGGCAGTTAACTTTGTCCTAGCCTAGATAATCTGGTACTTGTTTGAAAGAGAATTATAAAATCAGCTGGACTATATTATTTGCGGTACCCCTCTATCGCATCCCTACAGTGAGATAACTCGACTTTAATTTTTGGTGATTTGTTGAGCTGATTTTAATGCCAAAATTAAAGTCGAGTTATCTCACTGGAGGGATGCGATAGAGGGGTACCGTACCGCCAATAGTAAAGTCCAGCTGATTTTAAATTCTCTATCAAACAAGTACCAGATTGTCTAGGCTAGGACAAAGTTAACTGCCAAGATTTTGATATTTTAATTTATTAATTATTATTTATTTTCCCAAATCAAATGTATAATAATAATATCTAGGGAGATGGAATTTATCATGCAAATGATAATTGAAATGATTTTAATATCTTAAGTTCACCTCCTAAAGCTTGAGCATTGCATCTTTATATATTTACTTAAAGCACATTTTATTAATTTCCTGTGAAAGTAGCCACTTTTTAAAAAAGTGGCTACTTTCACAGGATTTTTTTTAAATATATTAAATTAAGTATATATAAATCTAATTATTTAACCAATTATATTATCTATACTTATGATTAAATCTTAATAAAGTAAAAAATATAAAATTCTAATGCCTATTTTCAAAATTCAAAAATGCTTATTGATCTATAGAATTTCTAAAGAAACTATTAAAACTTAAAAGTAAACATATATAAGTTTTTTAGGGTATTTTGTTTTTTCTACTCGTTCGAGTAAATTATTGCCATAATAAAAACATATGACAACTTTAATAATTCTACATAGAAATAGTCAATTGCAAAAGGATATATAATATATCTTTAAAGATTTCAATCTTGAATTATGAATACTTTTATTAAAATATGATTATTTATAAATGTCTAATTATGTTAATAATAATGAAACTAAAATAATATATTTAGTTAAAATTAACTTTGATTTATAAAATCCTTCAACTGTCTCCACTTTAAAAAAATCTAATGATATAAAATTAAAAAACATTTATCTTATTTAGTTTATGAAAGTTAATTAAAAATTTAACTTTAAAGTACATTAATTATATATTAAAATTAATAATTTTAATCGTCATAGCTATTATAAAATGTCAATCTCAGACATCTACACAAGGACCTGAGATAAACAAATATCTTTGTTTTTAAACTATACCATAGCCATTCAACCAGCCTACTTTCTCACGTCTTTTCGTTGTTTTTCGGGCTATAATCACGCGCTTCTTGCATGCAAATGTTTTCCTGTAGCGCTTTGTTGGTTTCTTCTGATGATTATCTGAATTCCTCCCTATTGCAGTGGAGAAATCTTGGAGTTTTCCTAATCGAATGATTCGATTTTTGAGGGATGTTTACCACTTGACAGTAGATGGGTTAAGGATCCCTGAAGCACTGTCTATTTAGCTATAAAACCTTAAGCATCTTATCCAATGAATGTCTCATCCACTTTTTTGCTACAGAGCACAATGTAACATCTTCGCAACAAAGGGAAGCTGCTCATATGTCAAGATTGTCAACGCTGATTTATGTTTGGGTATAACAATACAAGACCTTCATCCTTTCTTACTCTTGCAGTCTTTGTGCTTTAAAAAAGTAGAATTAGCTCTAATGAATTCAAAGTCAATTATTTTATGAATGATCAAATGTAGAGGTCAGTGATGAGAAACGAAATTCTTTATTAAAATAATTTATAATTATTGCCATGATAATATTTTATTGTTGAAGTGCTCAAATTTAATATATTTATTAAATTTGAAGTCTCTTCATTAATTACTAGGACCATTAACCGCTGCTATGAAAATTTTAAAATTAAATATATACCATTATTTCACATAAAATATTATAATTATACTTTAAATGCCTATATCTTTGCACGTTTTGAAGAAAAATCAAACAAAAATCTTGGAGAAATACCACACTAGGAAAGCTCTAGGTAGTTCATGTTTCTAAATTGCATTGAGGCAGACATAAATTAGAGGCTTATACTGATACAGTACTTCTTTTACTTCCTAATTTATTAACAGATGGTAATAGCCATCGTTACTAATGAGTAAATACCGGAAATTAACAGAGGCATCAAGAGCGAGATAGTGATAAACTGAGTAACCTCATATACCAAACCACTCACGACATAGTCATACCATAAAAGCTATATAAAAATTTCTGCAATAGAATGGATTAATATGCAAAGATGGTAAATTGCATTCAACATGGAAATGAGTTTCACGAAGATAGAGATCGTTAAACAAGAGGGAGTGAAAAAAGAAGAGATTGCGAAGGATACAGAGAAACGATAAGATGGCAGCTTGAGGTTGGAATTTGTGTATTCAAATCCTCAATTTATCAGTTGAATGACAAAGTAATAAGAGAGGACAAAAAAGATAATAATAAAATTTTTATATCATTAAGCGAACTAGTGGACAAAGTTCCAGAAGAGGAAAAATTCTCTTCACTAAGAAAATGGAGCATTAGAAAGAAAGGAGAGAGGTGAATGGTGTAAATTTAATCGCAGATTACGTTAAGGAAAACAATCTAGAGGAAGCTAAGGAACAAAATAATAGTAGAAAACTAGGAGGAGGACAGTAGAGATTAACAGTAAGTGAAGGTAGAAGACATTAAAGAGTGAATAGCGGAGAAACGAGACTGACTACATTTCGTAATATCTAATTCCGATTGATTAATACTTTTGGATAATTATAACATTTATAATTTTGTATTATAATTTACAATGAAGTATTTTATACCACATAATTTATATACAATATTTTAGCCTAAAAAAAATAATAATAAAGGCTATTTTTTATCAAATTTTTTTATTTTAATTTTTTACTTCTTCTTATAGTATGGAATACTCATGATTTTTCTAAGAGTGCCATTTAAATGATTATTCAATAAATAAAATATAATTATATTTTTATTTTTTTTATTATTAATTAATGAATTAATTTATATATGTCAATATTCTTATAAAGTTAGCCTTGTGTATCTTGCCATTAATTCTCCATATTAATAGAAATAAATAATAATTTTGCTCATATTTAATACAATTTTAATTAATAGGAAATGGATAAATATCTTTATATGCGTTGTAAATATTTTTAAATCCATAATTCTAACTACTATTCATGATTTTAATATCCTAAATCTGTCAATGTAATTTATTTTTATTTTCATTGAATTTCAGTAGCATAGAATATATTTTTGTAGTAGCCTAATAAATTTATAATTAGGAAAGAAAATTTCAATTTAAGAACTATTCTTTAAAACTATCAGTAATTAGCTAGTTAATAATTAGGAACATTTCTATAGATATAAATTATGAATAATCGAATTTAAATACCGTAAATTGTATATTCTCAAACATCATGATTGCTAGTTTAAGTCTCAAACAATTGAAATATTCACATTTTTAGCAAGTTTTTTAATAGTTAATAAAAACTCTACTTGCACAGAATACCAATATTAATCTTCACAAATCATATAAAGTAGAATAAGATTTTACACAAATTACAAAACTTTATAGATAATAATAATAACAATAAATTTACTAAGATAACAATAAAGTATAATATAAAATATAATTTACAGAGCAATTATATTATAATTTCACTTAAATTTTCAATAAATATCTATCCTCCACAAAGATGCCTATATCTGACATTGAGTCAACTAACCTAAGGAATTTAAAGATGGTTTTAAAATAATCTATTAAAATTTAAGCGAATTTTGTGAATGAAAATTTAATCATAAATTTTAATGTAAATATTTAAGTCTTGATCATTGCAATTGCTTATTTTGTACTCATCAAGCAAATCGACTTTAATTTGAGAACCATACTTTTAATGAATTTGACTTGCCTACGCTGTTCTTTACTTACTTCACTCATCCTCTCTGATCTTAGTTCTGCAGTGGACCTGACATCACTTGAGAGTTTTCGCTGCCACTGTGGCCCTTGAGACCTCGCAGTCACTTGAACTGATCCCTTCATCCAAGTCATTAATTGAATACGAACTAAGCGAAGATGTTGGCAGTTGAGATGGGTCGTAGAGCTTTGGTCTCTACTCACTGAAAATGCCTCTAAATAAGACATTTTTATAGATAAACTAGATGTGAATGTTTAAACAGTATGATTTAAAGTTGATGATGTCGCTTACTCTGCATGATTCTCAATATCCCAGTGGTGTTTTCTAAATCTGCTGCAGAGGAACTATGATCATATTTGATTTTGACTCTATTGTAAATTTAAAAGTTGATCATTATCCGAACTTATTGAAAATAGTTCTTGTATTAAAAAGTATTTATTTTACTATTATTTTTTTATGCTTTTCACAAATGTAAAATTAGTGATATGCATTTCACTAATTAAACATTAATAAAATTCATTTAAAACAACATTGCCGATGTATATAAGCTAATAATGTACTGATGATTATAATTATGTATAAATTAATAATTGAATGTACTAATTTAGGACATGATTAAATTCTTATAGTTTATATTTTAATATTTTAACACTATTTATAATAGTTAAAATTAAATTATGTTATGATTTACAAGTCTATATAGAATATTACAAATTTTAATTAGATTTTTGTAACATTTTTCTTTAAAGAATAAGAGATTCAAAATTTTTTCATTTATTCACTATTTGTGGATAATAAAATGTTAAATATGATATAAAAAGACTCTAAAAAATTAATATAGAAATAACCATAATTACAGATTGATTTATGACTAATTGCATAAGCAATATTAGTACTCCTTAATTTGAGACTAAATATAATTATTTGATACTTATTAGCAATATAAAATATTTCATTATATTAATATAAACTTAATAATTGTTACATATAAGCGTAGTGTATTATTTTAAAAAGTAAAGCACTTCGGTAAACTAAAACGATGTTATTAAACTACTCTTTCTTTGTTAGAAACCAATATTTTCAAAAATCATTATGTGTTTAAAAACTATTCGGTTTTTATATATACAACTCAATGTCAGTTTATGGCGATAATATATTTTTTGTAATCGATTTTATTATCGATGATTAATTATAAAATTTATTAAAAAGGAAGTCTTAGTTTTTTAAAATAGAACTTAGGATTAAATTAGCCTAAAAAAATTTTACATCTAAAAGCTTACAATTTTCAATACGTGTTCAAGACTAATTATTGGATGATGAAAACTTATGAACCTGTATAGATAGTCATTCAAGTGCTCTTAAAAACGCATAAGCTCGTAGTCAATCCCAAAGAGGAGCACTGCTCAGGCAGAGAAAACAAGAAATACAATTAGTCATGGATTAATAGTTTATAGGAGAATAAGCGATTCGTTAATACTCGGACTGGGCGGTCAAAACTCCAAATATGTTACAGAGTCAGACATCCTGCTAGTCAGATCCATTAATGCATCGAAAAAATAGCACATGAATTCCAGTTAGTCACCTCATTCCTAGATTTGAGGGCTGTATAGCTACTAAGTCTTTGAGCATAGCGCCGCAATAACTTCCTTTTTATTAAAAATATGAAAAACTTATTTCATTATTATATTAAAAAATGGGATGAGGTCGCGACACTTGATTAACCTGATAGACTTTTCCACTTGAACTTTGTCGTACTTGTAGGTGGCCAGTAGTAGGATTGGGAAATTATTATTCCTTAGGATACTAATAGTTAAGCTGCATTGATAGGAGGGCGTGTTGTCTATTAACAAGAGTAAGTATGTGTAACAACTGGTTGCCAAATAGGTTCATAGTTTCAAGTTAAAATTGTCTCTTCTCGCTCTAGTTTATTGATTGGAATCGATTTAGTTTATGAGGCAAAATTTCTACTGAAATAATTAGTTAAATAGCATATTTTTGGTAAGTATTTATAAAATTAATCAAGATTATTAATTTCTTTATTATTATATTATAAATCAATTTTATTTAAGTAATCCTATTTTCCTGTAGAATATCTCAATTATATTAAATTCAAAGAATTTAATTAATGACTATAAATATGAAATCAAGATTGTAGAAAAATCAATATTTAATACAATTATTTTTAATAAAAAATTATAAATTTAATTTGATTAATTTATAGTATTAATTTTTTACAAATTGTATTTTAATATATATTTTAAAACTTATTATTTAAATTCACCAAGCTATAAAGACAAGCAAGTAAGATGCAATATTTTTATTTACACAATCATAGTTTTAACTATAATATCGCTGAAATTTTCCCAAAGAGTCACAACATCCTCATCTTTTTGCTGAATTAAACACTTTATTGTAAACTTTGGACCACTCTTAAACCCAAACTCAGTCAATTTCGAGTTTTTCCCTCACTTTTATTGAGTTTCAATATTAGTCTTGAATTTATAATAACACATTTTGTCTTCAGTATCCATCAACACCTTCAATATATTAATTAAATTATTGCAACTAAATAATTGTTATAAAATTGAAAAATAAAAAAAGAGTAAATACTGTTTAGTTTACCTTCAACTTTTCTCTCTTATCTTGAGATTTACAAGTCTTAGTTTTTATCTTTATCGCATGATTAAAAATATTAAAGTGAATTTACAATATTCCTTTAGATTATTTTTATCAAGTTTTTTGTTACCACTGTGCTTAATGCAATCGGCTCTTATCACCTCTCAAATAATTTGCTAGTCTTGATATCTCATATTATTAAACTGGGAATTTTTAAGTAGAACATGAAGGATTAATCTCACTTTTATGAATTCCAATGATGATAGGTACCTTGGCAAAGGATTTGCACATCCCTTATTGGTCATATTAAGTTCGTCATGTTCTGCTAGTTATCGTAAGGAATTCGTACTGTTGCATCAATTATATTTATTCCAACTTCTTTATAGCATTTAAGTTATGTATTTTATATAGCCTCTAGCTATAGTTTTGAGAGCTTTTCCATAATTAAATTGTTTCAGCATATTTCTAAAATTATCCTCCACCGACACCTCTATCTGTGAATCATTCTAATCGGAAGCATCGCTCGAAAAGGCTAGCTTGTGAGTATATCTATGATTGAATCCTTAATTTCTCGATAATTTTTGTGACATTATCTCTAAAGATGTTTGAGTCAACATTCTTTTAATAGGGACCGTTGGCAAACAGATAAGTTATCAAATAGGTACTTCATTAGTTTCTAAAAATTGCTCAATAATGAATTTGCGATAGAGCGGGGGGGGATGATATAAAACATTCCTGTAAGTCTTGCTAGACAGGCTATGTAGAGATAAAGTTAATGATTTAGGTGTTAATCTGTTATCGGATCTGGACATTTAAGCTGTAAATTAATTGAAAAATAATTATAATTTTAAAGAAATAAGTGTCAATGTAAATTTACTCGAATCAGACTTCCAAATTTGGTAGCTATATGTTTTGTCATTAAGGCCCTGTATAAATATATAGTACTAAATTAATTAATCATAAGTTGCCAAATTTTTTATAGCAATAAAAATATAATTTTAATTTAATTTTCAAATTCATAATTATTTCAATATCTACTATTGGGGTTTTAAGACATACTTTAATTTAAATAAGTTAAAAAAGCCAATGCCCTATAGAATTGGTAAATATTTTACATATTCATTTGCAAAATAAAAAAATTTACATCATCTAGTCTATAATGTTAAACATTTTATTGATTTATTTTTGTAAGGCAATCTAGAATATTATCGAACTTTTCTCGATTGCCAAACATTTTGATATTTACAAAATTATTTATTTTTATTTATTAAATTAATTACATTGAAATAATAAATTATTAATGATTGATTGATTTATTAACTTAAATATTTTAGTGAATAACCTTTTAAAAATATTTTAAACCTTTTATCAATATATAACAAAAAACGAGTTGACGTGTCAAATGCTAGATAAATATATAATTCACAAATTAACTAAGATTTGTTGCTTAATGAATTCATATATTATAGATGATTATATTTAAATTAAAGTAATATATTATATTTTATTAACATATAATAAGTAAAAAATAAAGATAATTTTTAGTTTATTATGAATTTTTATTTACTGGTGTATGTTAAATCATGAAGAGTTACCAACTTACTCATTTAGATATAATAAAATAAATATCTTCACACCTTTATTAAGTCAACTTTTATACTATAAATATGAAAATATGTAAAAAAAGAGAAATGGTATTTTTATTAGAGAATTGAATTTAAATAATACGAATTAAAAAATATCTTATCATTAAAATCAGATTTGTTTATATGTTAATAAAGATTCAGTAATTTTCATGAAAGCTCTTGTAATATTTCTCATGCATTTTTTTCTTTATATAATCACTTTTCAGTCTCATTTAGCAGAGTAGCGTATAAATATCCATGAATAAAACTTAGTTGTGATCATAACGCTAAACCAATTGTTTCTCGGAACAATAAATAATGATCAAGAAATAATTACTATGCAGCAATAAAAATAAAAGTATGAAAACGAGGTGATAGCGTCAAACAAAAACCAAATAGTATATTTTTGTTGGATGATGCCAAAAAATGATTACATATTCAAAAATCAAATCAAAAGAGGTGCAGAGATGATACTGAGAAAATTATCAAGAAAAGTAGATTCCAATAATGTTCGAGAAATATATAGTAGGATTTTAATTTGACTAAGGAAAATATACCAAAAACCCTCTGCCATTAATTTATGATACTCAATGGCACCTCAAAAGTGAGAGAATATTACTGACTAAATGCTAAGTTAAACATATAGTAGACTATTATAAATTTTTGAGAATATATGGACCAAAGATTAACATCTCAAATAAATTAATTGCAAAACTGAAACATAACTTTCTGCTAGAACTATTTGCCAACAGATTTACCTAGAAATAAATAATAAAGAACTGAAGTTGCGAGATGAAAACAGTAAACAGTAAAGCTATGCCACTTCCTTCAAAAAGGTTATCTTAGTTGATTAAAAAATTTCATTACTTGGCCAAGTTGAAATTGAAGAAATATTAAAAAAGAGGAGTCCGTTAGTTTATCATCTATAGCCTATAGAATATTCTTTAAATTGAGAGGAATTAAGTGAAGATAAGTCGAAAATTGTTTAGTTTAATATTAAATACATGGAATATCAATACTAAAATGAAACTCATCATCTTGAATGGTATCAGTCATAAAAATTTTATCAAAATTTTTACCATCAACCTTAAATACTCGCAAGGATGGATAAGGTAATTTAAAATAATATTTATATTCTGCAATTATAATTAAACTGTAAAGGGTTAGCAGGTCAACGTAATCTCTTATACTCCTTTTAATAATGCTATAATTTAGCAATAGGGGCAGGCATGATCTCAGCTTTTTTGAGAATATGAATTGATGTGCGTAAAAATTATTACATCAAGTTCGTATATCTTCAAGATAAGACTCTTAATATACTTAATAACAAATTATAAATCCTTAAACTACTAATTTAATTAATATAAATGAGTAAATCATCTCTGAATTTACCAAAATTTCATACAGATCACTTAGTTTATAAATTTCAATTTAAGATGAACTACATGAAGCGTATCAAAGATTAATAGAAATGAAAATATGGGAAAATTAATAGAACTGTAAATAATTATTCAAATTAAAAAGCTATTAATTTTTAATGGGAAAAACTTTATAGGCATTTTATTCAATAAAATTATGTCTATAAATGCAAACTAAATTTATAATATTAGCCTATCATGAAGATTCATTGATAAAAAGGTAATATATAATTAGATATAGTCTTTACCTATAATAATGCACTTAATTAAATATATATTATGAAAGAATTGGAGGTTAAAGTATATTTATCTAAGAGAATTCCTTGTCATTGATTATTTTTATTTTTTATTGTTAAGCTTTTTAAACTTTCTCTTTCACTTTATTTTAAATACTTTTAATTATATTTACTTTTAACTTCTCTTCTCTATAATCTAAAATTATTTAAAAAGAGTAAACTAATATTATTTCATCAATCTCTTGATAATTATATATCACTCTAATAATCTAAACAGCTTCATATATTTTTTGCAATTTTTACCAAATTTCTCTCAAAATACTTTAGATGCTATTAGATTAATATGATATCTGGGAGTGGATTAGTTATCAAAACATACTATTAACGAAAGAAGAAGTACTTGAAAGTAAGTCAATATCAAAGGATTAAATAGGAATAGTAAGATATGAAAATGCCATATTTAATATAAAAAAAGGCACAATTATGAATTATATTGCAAAACTTCCCAAAAATTATAGGCAATAAAAGTTTGCAAAAGATTAATTCAACATTTATTAATTAATAATGAAAGTATAGATGAAAGTACAATTTATTTTGTTAAGTTATTAAGTAATTCACCTAGATAAAGTAAAGATTAATTTTAATTATTAATTAATTATAAGTTCTTGAAAAGGGTAAAGCTTATTGCTAAAATAAATAATTTCGAAGGTTTCTGCCACATATCCAAATATGAAAAACATTATTAATTTATCTCATTCTTTTAAATTCAAGGTTAATATGTACAATATACCATATAAAAATATATTATTTCATTGAGCCATTCTTTCTGTCTTATTTATAAATAATACAGAGATTAATATTAAGATTTTAAAAATAATTGACAAATATTTAATAAAAAGAGAAATTCTCAGATTTTATTAGTATAATATTTTAATAATTACCATAAAACAATATATTTTGTATTTTAGAGATAGAAATCTTCATGAAAAGGAGGGAAAATTATACTCAAGATAAAAATCTTTGCACATCTTTTTATTAAAATATTTTAACTTATTTGCTTTACATATTTAAAAAGAATAAAGTAACAAGAATTTATGAAATAAATTACTTTATACTTGGCTTTAATTTCATTAAAAAAAACTTGCTGATAATATTGGAGAAAAATTCATTCATAGATAGTAAAATATATAAATATTAACAAACTCAGTCTATCATTAACTCTTTGAAAATCGGTTGAAATTTCTAAAGTGAATAAATTAGTAAATATTTCGATTGTGTCAAAAACACAATATACTTTAAGTTAAAATTAAAATTAAGCAAAATTAATCTTGACTAGTTTAAAATTATTAACTAAATTGTTAAGATCCTCATAATTATATGAGTTAAAATAAGAATTATTATGTATTACATTAAAATATTAATAATAATTTAGTTATCTTTAATCTTTTTAAAGTATTAATTTGTATTAAAATAAATTGTACTAATTAAGGATTCAAAAATTTTATCGAAATTAATACTATGTCTATATGCATTTATAAAATTTTATTTTAAATTTTTTTATTATTTATTTTATTATAATGATAATTAATTATCTACTATATAAACATATTACGGAATATATAGAACAATATTCTTACTTTTTTTTTAATTTGGTAAAATCAATATAGAATTAAGATTAATATTAAAAAGAAAATGTTTAATTAGAAGATCTTAGATTTTAGATCTTAAGCTCACAATTAAAATTATTATAAGAACTATATTAGCATAAATATAACATGATATAAGTGAAGTTATTTTAGATTTAATAAGCAAAATTTTATGGTATTTATAATACATTTTAATTATTTTATATTTAATGGACGCATTTTCTCCAACATTTTTAAAGTTGGCAACGCGTTTCAACTTTAAAAATGTTAGTGATGCGCTTGAAAATTAATATAATTATCTAATAATGCCTCATTATAAATTTTAATTGAAATTCGAGAGAATTATTACCTGAATTATTATTATTTTTATTCATTCATATCATTATCAAAATTTAAAGGTAAAATTCTGATGTAACAATTATCTAAAATTATTTATAATTTAAAATAATGATAAAAGATCAAAGAATAGGTGGCATGTATAGCATGATAAATAGAAAAAGAAGGACTATATATGAATGATAACACCAAAAAAAGATGATAAGAGAGTAAACCTGATCTTTTGATATTTACTGAGAAGCACCCAGCAATTATTATAATTTATAAATGTTTTTATCAAAATATAAAAAACTTTCCATCCTAAAAATTAACTCTCAATATCAATTTTATAGCAAAAGAAATGTTCATATTCATATTACATATAATAGACAAATGAATTGAAAAAGTTTTATGCCCAGTTTTATGATAATAAATAATTTAAGGAAGTATTCTTATTTGTAAGTCATTATTGTCTTTTATAAGAAATTTCTATTTAGTAATTTTCAGAATTTAAACTATCTATTAATTATGCCATATGAAATTTTATAAACTCCTTTCTTTTTTCCATCAATGCTTCCTCTTTGCATTCATTTTAATTCATATCAAAACATCCAATTTAAACAATAATATCATATAATTTTATCAAAATCTATAATTTTTTTTAATTTTAGTGATCAATTATACCTTTTTTTTAAACATCCTAGGGAATCTTTTGCAAATTACCTAATTTTATAGGGTTCGATCGAATTATATATTGTATGATCTGAATTGTATTCATATCATGAAACTCCCCTACAAAATATAAACAGTTGCTTAAATGAGAACAAAATTAAACTATAGGTAAATATTAACCATTATAACACTATATTTCATTTATTTTATATTAAATGTTAAAATTTTTAATTAGTCTACTAATTTATAACTATTATTATACTTTAAAATGAAATAAAACAAATATTTAATTAATTTTAACATTAAAAATAAACCAATTGAATAATACCCATATCAATTTCAAAAAGAACTAATGCGAAATATGATTTCAAAGAATTCTTAATTAGTGTATATAGTAGTTTTCAAAAAGTTTTAAAGTTGATTTTTATATAAGGTAGATAACTGAAGGTAAACAGAGTTCATGATTTATTCAATATAAATTAACAAATACATACATTTATATAGTGCATTGCTATTAACTAGTTAAAAGCATGACGAATTTGATTTGAGACGATAAATCAGATAATGTACATATTCCTAGTAATTATACAACCAACCACCAAGAGCTCTTTATTCAAATAAACTTGAAAGGCAATCATGACAAAGAAGAATAGCTTGGGTATCAACCTTCGCGTTATTCAATGTTTATTCATGAAAGATTTAATTCTGCAATGAAAAAAGCTGCAATACTTATAATTAACTTACTAATAAGCTTCATATATATATTTGCTAGGGCCTTTATGTAATTTAGCAGTATGATAAATATGCCTTCAAAAGATGTAAAGATTTATAATTGAGCAAAAAGAACAAGAAAGATATATGAAATTTAAACATGAGATGCTTGCTTTCCTTCAATCACATTAGTTATTTTCCGTACTTTTCAAATTAAATAAATGTAAAAAAAATTTAAAATATAAGTCCTTTTTAAGAACTTTAAGAGTATTGTTACTTAATAAGATAGCTCCAAAATTCTAAAATCTCCCTAAATAGGAGCTTACCCAATCTTCGTCACGTCACACAATTTTAAAATAAAAATTCCTCTCTACTATCTTAAGTTAGCTATGGATATCTATATCCCAAAAAGGACAATTTGATTTAGAAAGAAAGATTATGCAGGGTTTCAGCTATTTTCCAAATTCTTAACATCAGAGAACATTTAAAAATCAAGAGAACCGATTAACAAAACCTAAATCTTTTTCCTAAAAATATGTTGAAAATTTTGAAATGAAAGATAACATAAATCTTAAGGCTCATCTTAACCTTATATATAATTTTAATTCTAAAACTTATTGATTCTGAGAATTCATCTGTCGATAAACTCAAATAAAAATGGACTTTATTCTCTAATAATTATGATATTGAAAATGATTCATCATAGTATAGCTGTGCAAATATTATTTGTAAAGAATATCAATCGGAATCATTCGGAATAGTATGAAAAAATAAATTAAATCAAAGAAAATTTAGAAGTATGGCAAATTGACATCACTGAAATGACCTAAAATTACAAGAGATTGACAGCCTAATCAAAATGAAATCAGAATCTGGGATTTAGATCAGTTGAACAATTTAAAGAGAATAATTGTTTTAAGTGAACTATTAGGGAAAAATGTAATAGAACTAACTTTCGAAACTGGAGAGTCCATTCAATTTTAAGATAAGAACCTTTAATCCTTAAAAGAAATGCATAAAACCCCATCAGTAAAATTCAAATGAAATTGAGTGATGATTAATAATAAATACAAATTGAAATTTATAGAGGAGTTTGAGATTTATTGTTAATATTTTAATATAAAGTAATTAGTGTTATTTATACAAATAATTTTGTGATATTTTAATATAATCTATTAATCAAAAACACAAACATTTAAAAAAACGAGGTTTCTCACCAATCACGGTATCTGATTATAATACTTTTAGTTTGATATTTCTGTTGCACTTTTATTCTCTTCTTCCCAGAAAAACACTACACTGTTGTAGAAATCAGTTTTATTCTTGAACTTTTCTTTTAGAGAATTCCAAATAAATCTAAAACTTTTCCTCTAAATTGTTGAATATTTTTGCGAATCTACTTTTTTATTCTCGGATATTAGCCAAACTTTTAAATATGAGGTATTTAAAATAGAAATGAGTTGATAAAATTGCAATATGTACTAAGTTAGGGTTGTGATATTGATCGTAAGAATTGTTTCACATATAGTTCGATTCTTTCATAACCCAATTTCTTTTAAAGACTTAAGGTTTAATTGATTTAAAGTTGTTTATTCATAAGTTAATAATTAATCATGAATTTAACAATCATCTTAAGACAATTGATTTTACTCTATTACTAAATACCCATGCTTACTTAAATATGCTAATAGCAAACTAACTGATAGCATTGGTTTGTATAGATTCTAATATAATTCAAAGTATAAAAAAATAAATAAGTCAGTTGCTACCCATGAGCAATAAAATTATCAGAAAAAGAAGCTGAAGTAAATGAAAGCAGAACAAAATATTTTTTTTCAAGATTACTTCTATATATAAAAAGACTTGACAATTAGAAAACATATATAAATACATTATAAGATTGGGGGATCAGCAGAGACCTAAATCAAAACCCCAAAACCCGTTAGTGAGGTTAATAAGTGCTTTGATTTTTAGGGTATAGTTGGGGTCTTATTGGGGTTAGTTGAGAAATTAGGTCAAATTCCATAATGAGAAATAGAAATTAGCGAAATTTAGGGTCTATTAATGATGAGTAATTTTTAGATTTACTGCTTAAGCTTATGTATGGTACAAGTATTAATATAGACTAAGTCAAACCAGTAATGAATTATTCTGCTATAGCAAAGCTCCTGCGCAAGAGTGCCTCAACAGTTAGGTATCGTTGCTTGTTGGCTGTTTAGCATTATTATTCAGGCACTTGAAAGCATCCTGCAAGAAAATAAAAGTTCTCACAGCACCATATTGACTCCCTCTGTGACTCGAAGACTTTAAAGTATTGGGCACACTTTCCACTAGACTAGCGAGCTGTGATGTTTCATCGCAAGTTTCCTGACATGCGTATCTCTCCTTAAACTATAGCCAACATTTATAGAAGAAATGGTTTTACTTTCAACAGAGTGAAGAGAGTGATTGATTTTACTGTGCCATTTTATAGTAATAATTTAAACTATATATATGATTAAATGTAGAGGTTTGTTGCTAATAACATCAAGTTCATACACGCTGATGAAGCTGTGTTTACGTTCAACACCTTTATTAATAAGTCTTGGTACAAGAGGTATGATAATATAGAGGTTTATGACTAAAAGTTAAGGTTGTCACTCACGCAATTTTGGCTGGTATTAGTGAAGATTAAGGTCTAGAAGCTTATGTCATTCATCCTCGCTATTAAGCGGTAGCAGTATATTGAGTTCTTGCATAAGCTCATAGAGAAGTATAGCAACTAAGAAATCATCTTGTTTGTTGATATCTTATCAGTTCATAAGACTAAGGAGTCTAAGAAAGCTTATGAGGAGTTAAACATAACTCTTGTATACAACGTTCCTTATAGCCCTTAATTTAATGGAATTGAATTTACTGGAGTTAAATCAAGATTCACTACAAGAAGCTTCTGCTGTATCATCTTATGCATGACTTGCCCATCGATACTGTAGACTTAATTCAAAGCAGCTGTAAGAGAGTGAGCGTAGATAAGACAACAATTTGTGCGAGAGAGGGAAGAATTAATGTTTATAAATAAGTTTTAGATTTAAACGAATGAATATATTCACATATTAAATTGGCCTATAAAGGGGTTTGGCTTCTCTTTCTTCTCCTCTTTTTATGGCTTGCTTGGGCCCATATTTTATCTCTTAGTGCCAGCTCCTGCATCTATGTTCATTTCATCTGGTTTTTAGACTTCTTTATAAAGCCTCTTGCTCACCTCATGAATTGTCTGCTACTTTCTTTCTCTGTGAACCTTTGCATGCTCTTTCATAAGATATATGCCAGTGCCAGATTTTCCTACAAAGTTATATGTCAAAGCTTACTTGAAAGATAAGGATGCTTCTTAAGTTCCTCTAGCCAAGCTGAGCTTATTAGAATGCCTTGCTTCTTTAGTCTTCATGAGAGATAGAATATCGTTTCTTATGTGCTTCTTCAATTATTTCTCTATATACTCCTCTTTTATTGTACCAAGAACACCAAAGAAAAAGTTCCTCTCTGGTAGTTTATTAGAGAGTTGCTTCTTGGTAGGAAGGTAAACTACCACTTCCTCATCTTACATGGCATCCTCTTAAAGATTAGTGACTGAAATCTGAGGGTAGTTTGGAATTTCTATTAGTTTAATCTCTTTATTTTTAAAAGCTTCTTCTCCTCACAAAGTATTTCTTTTAAGAATGAAATTTTGGTATCTTCCATCGTTGGAAGGAATGATTCAACTGTATAATGTGTTAATAGTCATCAAGTTATCTTCCCATATAACGTTAGGTATAGAGATCTTCTTTACTTCTGAATGTTAAGATCATTTCTTAACCTTCAACTCTATTCATTCGATCATTGAGTTATTCCATCTGTGTTTCTCTTCCTATTAATGAATTTCAAATTATAATTTATAGATTTCTGGATCCTATTGTTTCAAATCTTACTATTAAATATGGCATCTTCTAGGAGGTCAACCCTGCAAAGATACGTGGAGAAAGTTTGCAGAAGCTGTAACAAACTGCAGAGATTGATCTCCATTTTTATCAATTTAGTTCCATTAAATTAATACTAAAATTGTTTAATTTTAATTAGTACTGGTATTAATTTCGTTTAATTTTAATTGGTACCAATTTATTATACCAAAATTTAATTAGTACCAAGTTTTAAACTAATGAGGTTTTAATGGAAAAGTTCCAAAATGGTTAAAAACGTAATTGGTACCAGTAACAACCTGAATTTTATCAAAGTGGGTACCAAAATTGACAATATTAAGTATAAAATTAGAAAATTTATAGTTTTAAATTAACCATAAATATGATCCCTTACACCTCAAAATCAAACATTATTGTTGCTATGGAAGGTATTATACAGGTAACTATAACTAGTAAGGTTATTAGACATTTATAATAGAAATTGAAATTTGAATTTAAACATGGCAGCCAACTTAAATCGTAAAGCAATCTCACTTGGAAATGGATAATCATAGCTAAACTTTGGCTCAACTAAAAAGCCTGATATTATTTATGTTGAGAGGGAGGCAGAGCTAAGAGCTCTCTCTGAATTTTAAGCAGAGGTTTTTATCATAGAAGTTATAAACCAGAAGAAGAGTGCAGAGATAGAAGTTTAAACTTAAATTGATTATTTTGAGGAGCTAAAAGAACAGCAACCAATCGAAAAGATAAAAACATATCAATGAAAAGAGTGCTAGAATATTTTCTCAACCGAACAAAACTTGAAGAGACACCTTAAAGAGGTTCACTCTGGCAAAGCCTTGATCTATTATAAGCATGATGAAGTTGATGGAAGGTACTAATATAGAACGCGCATGAAGTCTTATAGGCACTCTTTAAAAATAAAGAAGCATATGCAGAAGCATCATTTGAGTCATTTTTAATGCAGGATATAGAAACTTAAAAAATAGTTCCAGCAAAAAGAAAATCTAATACTCATGAGTCACAAAAAGAGCAGCAAGAAAGAATCAAGAGACAGAAGCGATATGAATCGATGAACCAACCAGTAGGCAATACAATCTCAGCATGTTTCTTAGCGAAAGCTATGAATATGCCAGCATTAAATGCAGTTGACCTCAGCACTTGTATAGAAAACTACTTGAATATAAACGTGCCTGCAAAATCAAAGCTTGTAGTAGTTGATGAGTATGAATACAAGGTGTATCCTTTCAGTTATCTTCTTAAGAACCAACAGTATTAGAACGAGTTTGCTAATGAATACATGGTTCTTAGAGAGGCCTAAAGAAAAGATTGCAAGAATTTGCTTAAGTTAGATGGTGTCATATTAAGCTATGGTTTTATCGCACTAAGACTCAAGAAATTTGAAATGACTTTGAGAGACTATCTCTATCATAATCGATACCCCGATGATTTAAACGATATACTTTCAGATATGATAAAGGGTGTCAAGGATTTGTATGAACTTGGGTATGTTCATAGAGATTTGAAGCCGAAAATGTAATGCTGAATCTCTGCCCATTAGAAGTAGTTGTAATCGATTTCAATAGAGCTTTAAGATAAGAGATCGTTACTTTAGCATAGGTAGTTGGGACTCCCGTATAATTCCCAATAAGAGAGAAGTGGACAAATGGTTCTGTCTAATTGGATGATTGGGAAGTAGCTGCAATAATATTAGAAAGTGATATGGAAAGTATGTCTTTCTTTGGTACTAAACATGAAAAGAAATCAATAAGTTTGGCTTAGAAACTCATCAAGTAAGAAGATGTCTGTAAAGATATTAAAAGCATAGTAGAGATGATAATCGTGAGAGCTCCAAACTATCCTCGATAAACATTAGATAATATCCTTGACCCATTTAAGAGAGCATAATTCAAAAGATACAATAAAGATAAACAGATAAAATTTGTTTGAATTAAGCACAGTAATATTCATTAAATTCACATAAAACCTGCATTTTGTCTACTAACCCAATAAGACCCCAACTATACCCTGCAAATCAAAGCACTTATAAACCTCACTGAGGGGTTTTGGGGTTTTGAATGTGCTTATATATTTTATTATCTTGCATTATATATTAATCTCTTTAAATAGACTATTTAAAACCACTTGATACCACAACATTCTCCTAACTTAAACTTCTCTTAATTCATATGTTACAATAGAGCTATAATTTATCATGCAAACTCGGTTTATTAATAAAGAAAAACTTATAATTTCAGGCAACTTATCATGGAATCTAATTGTGACTATATTTGATTTCAAATTTTAGCTATTATTTACATTTTACATTTTTATTTTAATAATTATTTCAAATTTCTATTTTAATAATAAATGCTTATTATATATATATATAATTGAGATCTAATTAATATTTAGAGTTATTTATTAACCATTTATTAATTAGTAAAAATAATTGGTTAGTAAACATTCATTTATAACATGGCTAAATTCCTCAATTAAAATTTTCAAGAAAAATTTTTTATTCAATGCAATATGAAAAGATGTAGAATGTAAATATAAAGCTACTACTATTTACTTTCTATGCGAATCTTTCTTCCCTAAATTAATTAAACTTAGATAATTAATAATAAATGCATTTGATATTTAATTTAATATGTTAACATTTAAATTTATTTCTACATAATTTAACTTATGAAGTTATAATTTCAATGCCTTACAAATAGCAAGTATATCAATTAGTTCATTAGATATGTGAAGAACAAACAGCAGATGAAGGCATAATTGTGGCTAAGGTGGATAGAACAACAATAAAACATCTGAGAAAATATTTATTTGCGTTTTACAAGAGCACAAACTACATTTGAGAACTGATTTCTATCTCCCAAAATGCT
>ARYC01005969.1:0-10746 GCA_000711775.1 Oxytricha trifallax | reverse complement strand
CAACATTTGAGCTTAGAGTCTTCTGGTGGTATTTCTTGCGAGAACTTAATGTGTATCTGTGTTGCTCAAGGCTGCCTTGATTGGCATCGACATTAAGCATTTACTGGTCTTCTTCTCCGTCATCGGGATCACCACCATCAATATTATTTTAGTTGAGTGAATTGGTAGAGGTTCTCTGTCTCTTTAATCTCTGCTTTTCATTTTCTTTATCACGTCTGAAAGGTCTACTTACTCAGTTCTCTTACCAAGCATTCTCTTGTACGTTGTTTGAGTAATTAGCTGGACCTCTCGGTCTTTTTCAACGAAGCAAGATTTTCTTTTCATCTCAAGTTGATATTAGACCACTTTTTTGTTTGCAAAGAAGAAGTTAACAGCACAGGTTCCAGAGTTCATTTTTTGGGAATTCTAAAGCATTTCCAGAAGAGGGAACTCACCGAAGCAATCACTCTTCGCGTATTTCTTTTCGAACTGGGTGATAAGTTAAATCACATCTCTAGAGTAGTTAGAGGTTTTCAGGTCTTCCGCGATGGTGTTCTTGAGAATAGTCTCATATTCCTCTTTTAGCTTTGCCTCAATCAATTCCCAATTGAAATTATCATTAGGATTGGGGGAACGCTTTAGTTCATGTTCATCATGCTTTCAGTAACACCACATGCAGGTCGTTCGTAGTTAGAATCTCATAGCGCAGCTGAATTGGCTTCCATAAGCTGATTTCCTGGTCTGGCTTTGGTGATGTCTGTCATATCGAGTCTCCCTTTCCTCTGAATGGTCAGAGTTGTTAAAATTGCTGCTCTTTCTCACACTGTAGGGTTGTTTTTAGCTGGGCTCTCTCTGGCTTTGAAGTCTGCTTCTTGAGGGCTCTGGGGTATAGCAGTCTCTTTATTTGGCAAACTTGCTCTTGGAATCGCTTTCGAAGGTGGTCTTCTTCACTGAGGGGATGTTTCTCAGGTTGTAGGGAGTGGTCACGCGTTACTTCATTTGTTTGGGGGATTGTTGATCATCATCATCCTCATCATCATCATCTTCAACATAATGATTGACTTGGGTGCGACTTTTCGAAGAGTTTAGGCTGCTTGCTGCTGGTTTAGGTAGAGGGTTAGTAGGTGATGGGTTTGCACTTTGTCCCCTTGAGGTCTTCTTCAGTCTCTCAGCTTCTTATACCACAGCTTCATCTGCCAAAGCCTCGATTTCCTTGACAAAATCTTGTTCTGCGGGATTGTTGTACTTGGCTTTGAAAGCATTCAGAAGATCAACATCATTTTTGATCTCGAGTCCTGAAATCTTGAGGGGTCTCTTGACATTTTAGTTGGTCGTAGGCTTGGTGAACTTCTTCTCTTGGTAGTCTGCGGGCATAGGGTAATTAACTTAAAATGAACTACCACTGATGGTATAGTTGGTCTGGCTTTGAATTGAACTTTTCTGGATCTGAATGTTGATGTTTTTAGATTAAATCAAATCATCCATGTCCTTGCGGAATTATTCTGCCTCGGCGAGAGTGAACGTAGACTGAGTGGCAGTGTTAATGCTAACCTGACTCATGATCTATGAGACAAAGTTACTGGCTGGCTTGCAAACGTACTCGGTCAGGATAGGGTTCATTCCTTTGCACTGGATCAGCTTCTTCATGAGTAAGGCGATGTTGAATGGATTTCCTGATGCGAGGAATTCGAGCAAGGAACAGTTGAAGAAGGTTTTGCTTGGAGTTCTTGCACTCCACAGTCACTTTGGCATGTTGCAGCATCAATCTGATGGCACGATCTACATAGCTGAAGAGATGTGCCTGAGTTTATCGAAATCGTGTTGGAGAATTTAAAAGTTCCTGTGGGAAGCAGGAGATCTTCGAAAATCATTAAATTAATTATAAAATTCTGAAAGATCGGACTTAAATCATAGTTCAAAATTTCAGAATGATTTTTATTGGTTTGATTTTTTAGTGTGATTTGAGTTATTAGTATTAACTATTAAACTTTAAAAGACTGTAATATATATAAACCCCACAAGGAACAGCACTTAGTTATTGGAATGTTACATTCATTCAATACATCATCGATTGGTAGCGAACATTCATACAATTCCTTTTCATCGTAGTCGATTCTGAACTTTGGGTTTCTCTGCAATCAAGAGTTAGAGGAAATCAAGCAGAGTGCGCTGAAGCCATAGTAGAAGACTATACTCAAGTGGACATCGGTCGTGGTGGGCACCAACTTCCCCTCAATTCCTAAGCCATTGAAGCTCACTTACACCTCAGGTACTCTCCTTAGTAATGGGTAGGTGCCGCCATCAACGATGGGCATTCTGGGTGGGCAAATCATACGACTGCCATTGGAGAATGTTGAGTGAGCAGTATCATCGTTAGTCGATATTTCAAGTTTGGCAACTGATGACTAGCTTTGTTATGGCCTTGAGCAGTACCTTCGTATGATTAGAAAGCCATAACAGTATACAGGGTAGAGAAACTCTAATGTAATGCATAAGAACCTGCAGATAAAGTAGAACGATGAGCTGTGGTAAGGCCTGCAAGACTTCATGAAAGAGCAGGGTGGGGTTTTCGATTTATCAAATCGTGAGTACTCAAACCATTAACCAATGAATGGATCCTTTAAGAATCCTTACCTGAAACGTCGAGATGCGAAGCTGGCGCTAAAGAAAATCTAAGTGGTTTAACAATACAAGGTGTAGGGCATGAAACCCAAGGATATAGCACTTGAGATGGGTGTGGATCGACGATTTGTATACAAAGCAATCGAGAAGTTTAAGTATGAGGTGGAGCACAGAGTGCTGAATCCAAAACAAAAGCTCAAGAATGGGAGGAAGAATACGCGGAGCAACCCGCTGTTGCTGAAGGCGATTGCTACTATACTTGAATAGCAAGGCATCTACAAGATTACTGGCTGGCGCCTGCATCATAACTTGCTTGAATTGCAGAGTAAGGACTAAGAATATAAGAACCTAACAGTGCCCAGCGTTGCTATGCTATTAAAGGTACTCAAGGAAAGTTTCCATTTACGATTTGGCAAAGCCCAGAACGCCAATGCGAAGTATAGAGACCCATCCTTCAACGAGAAGAGGCTTTGGGTGTCAGACTGCTCGCGCAGCTATTCTTGGAAGATGCAGTGATATATCAGTGGATGAATCCAACTTCAGGAGCGATTACATGCCGACAAAGCAATGGAGTTTCAATTCAACTGCCCTTCACAAGGAAAACCAATAATTTGACTCCTCTCTGGCCCCTGCAGTTGGTAAGACTGAGGTTCTCGTCACCGACGATGTCATCCAGTATGGCGAGATGCTAGTTGGCAACTCTAACATCGAATCGAACACATCTATAATCAATGGGGTCAGAAAGTATGATAAAATGAAGACCCCGAACACCCCATTTTTGAAAGACCAAGTTTCAATTCAAGATGAAAGTTACCTGAAAGCTGAAATTCTGAGACCCCAAGCAATTCTGGGAACCTAGGTAAGTATTGCTGCTATTGCTTAACTATTTGAATACAGCGTCATCAGCGCTCGAGGGATGTCAAATCTGATGGTAAGGGTTCTGTAGTAGGTTAAGAAGACTAAATTGGCAATACTGCACGAATAGTGGCTGGATCTGGAATTGTTCCATCAAAGATTTCAAGGCCAAACTCGAAATCGATCTTTAGAAAGTTACGGAGGAAATCTTCCGCCTAGAGACAGCATATCTTTGATGTTAAGTAGTAAAGCCTCGCTGCCACTCCTGTCAAATGCAGCGACAAATACAAGTATACTCAGCTGTCACCTCTCCTAGAAGCCCCAGAGGGCAGTGCTTAATAGACATCCCTGCAGAAGCGCTTCGGCGCGATCAGAATATAGAGCTCTTCCAAGAAATCCAGCAGCTAACCATAAACCCCTCTCAAATCTGCTTCTGTTCTCACTCCATTGGTCCAGAACCTGGTCAGTCTCAGACTATAATCAACTCAACGCAAGGGCAGCGAGGTATTGAGCGCGAATGGCAATGGAAATATGGCATGCATCACTCCCCGATGCTTGCAGCTGTCCAGCAGGCCTCAAAGCATCAGCGAAATCACAGAGTATCGACAGGAAGGTAAGCAAATTCTATGGATTTTGACACTTTTATAGATGATTCTAAGTTCCCTAGGTCATTAAGGGGAGTAATCAAGCAACCCAAGCTGTAGTCGATGCAGTTGAGGCCTTACCATCATTCACTTATACTCCCATCGTAGTCTCGAAGCAGCAAGTGATCCAGCGGTTGGGGTCTTATGGGCTCTTTGCTCGAAATCTTTCAATCACCAAGGAATCCACTAAGAGATAGCAATTTTCGATGAGCTTTGTGGCAGCCATCACTAAGGACCAGCTGGTCTCTAGCCAAATCATTGAGGGGGCCTTCGATGCTGTGCTGTTCGAGAACTTCCTCTATCACACCTTGCGCCAGCTGCGCATAGACAAGGATCTCGCCCAGAAGAAGTTCGTGCTGCTCATGGACAACGCAGTCATTCACAAGTATTCAGAGGTGCTGGAGACTGCTAGGAAGTTCAAGGTGACTGTCCTCTTCAATGCAGAGTACTCACCCTGGCTTAACCCCATCGAGTAGTTGTTCTCCTACATCAAGAGGCACCTCTGCTAGGAGCAAGCAGACAGCAAGTAAGTATTTTGGGCCTAACTTTTCATAGGATCCACCTGGTGAAGCGGCTTTCGCAGATTCTGAAGGCAATGACCAAGACAGATGTCAACAAGCTCTGGGCTTTCAGTGTGAAGCAGTGGTGCAGCACCATCAAGCATGGATTTGTGTGAGATTGATATGAAAGACGATGAGTTGGAGTGCAGGGACTATAGAAGCAACCAATATAACCATTAACTGCACTTGAATCGTCAAATTTATTGATTAAAAGCCCCCTTATTACATATCACACTTTTAATTTTTAATTTTAACTAATCAAACCGAAAATCCAAAAACCTCTCTCATTTTCGCTCATTAAAATAGTCATTTTGGCTCCTCCTCCACTAAAGCTATCGAATTTTGTGCTCAAACAGTCGAGCAGGACTTGAAAGTTGCTGAGCTGGGGGTTTAACACATGGAGAATACGATGGGGTCCCAAATTTGACAAAACACTGATCAAGCAACGAGATCTTGACAAAAGATTGGATCTCCACTCTAAATTGCTACGATTAAAACAAAAGTTTTGATGACTACTGATGATTTTTTAAATCTAACAATAGTATTTACTGCTGGTTACTAAACTAGCTAATCAGAGACAAAAAATGGAGATCCTGCTTTAAAAATTGCTAATACAGTTGATCTTTGATTTAATCTTGTACAGTTAGCTATAAGTGTTCGAATAGATTCGAAAAGTAAAGTTGGTTGAAATTAATATATTAAATTTAAAATTTGATTAATTTATCATATTTCCTATTTTTATCTATTTTTATAATATGATAAAATCTACCTAGATAAACTTATATAGTAGTGTATAAGACACTCTGGTAGATTCTTTGCTGATAGGTAAGAAAATTAACTAACCATAAAAGACTGTAAGTTGACATATTTTATGAGAATTTTATACATTTTAGTAAATTAAGATACTCCTAATGAAGTTTTGTTTCTCTAGGAGGTCCTCCAAACAAGTTTGAACTTAATTTGGAGGTAATGTTATTAAACATTTTTAAATTTAATATGCTCCTAATTAAGTTTTAACCTTAAAATTTAACTCCTTGTAAAGTTTGTACTTAATTTGGAGGACCTCCTAAAATAATTGAACATTATTAGGAGCGATTTAAGGAGATAGTTTGATAAAATGGAAATCAATCTGTGAAACTTGGAGCAGGTTTTTCAATGCTTTTCCGTATATCTTTTCAAGGTTGACCTCCAGTAGGTCCTCCCTATTTAGTAGTAAGATTTTAATAAACTTAGAATGGATTCCATAATTTTAAATTTCATTAACATTTCTAGAAAGAGGAAGCAAGATGGAGTCTATGAATGATGCAATGAAGAGAATTTAATCTCAAGATTTGTAGGAAAATTTCGATGTAAAGAGGACCTTTATAGATATTTGGTATAGCAAGGTAATTTCTTAAGTAAGATTAATAGATCCATTTTAGTTGGATTGTTCTTGCCAACCCAGGAAGGAACTAAAATCTCATTCTTAAAAGCCTTACTGAGTGAAGAGAAAAAAGCTTTTAAGTCTAATGAAATTAGGATGATAGAGATATCTAACTACCCTGAAATATCAGTGACAAACCTATATGACGATGCTATGAGTGATCGGGACGTATCTCTCTACCTTCCATTAAAGCTACAGCTCTCTAATAAGTTGTCAGAGAGAAACTTCTTCTTTGGTGTTCTTGCAATTCTGAAACCTGAGTACTTAAATGAAGTTATTTAAGAAGCTCACAAGAAACGATACAGCATCTCTCCTGAAGAAAAAGAGAAGCAAGGTATTAAAAAGTGATACCTGGCTGTAGGAACTTTAACAGCATCCTTTCTCTCAAGTAAGCTTAGTCTTCTAACTTTATAGAAAAACGTGGTATTGCTATATACTTGATGAAAGAGGCAGCAAATTAAAAGAGAGAAAGTCTCAAGTAAAACATGAATTGAGTAAGAGGCTCTTCAAAGATTTATAAAAGCCAGAAGAGATGAACTGATGCAGGAGCTGGCACTAAGAGAAGAAACATAGGCCCAAGCAAGCCTTAAGAGGAAGAAAAGAAAGATAAGCCAAATCCCTTTGCGGGCAAATTTAATATGTGATTTTATTCATTCGTTTAAATCTAAAACTTTTTTATATACACAAAATCTCCCTTCTCTTGCGTATACTTTAGCTTTATCATCTCTGATTCTCTTAGCAGCACTCTTTTTAAAATCGACTGTATCTATCTTCAAGTCGTGCATTAAGTGATAGAGTAGAAGTTTCTTATAATGACCTTTCAATAATCCCCAATATAATTCAATTCCATTGAACTAAGGGCTGTAAGAAACATTAAATACAGGTGTTATGTTTAGCCTTTCATATTCCTTTCTTGAGTCTTTAGTTTTATGAACTGATAAGTTATCAACGAACAGAATAATCTCTTAGTCAGCGTATTTGTCTCTGAGTTATTGCCAGAACTTAATATATTATTCAGTCTTTATAGAACGAGGGTGAATAACAAAAGTCTCGAGGCCACTATCTTCACTTATTCCACCAAGTTTTGCATGAGTTTAAACCTTAACCTTTTAATCATATACTTCAATGTTGCTGTACCTCTTATACCAAGACTTTGATATGAAGGTATTAAAGGTGAATACTGCCTCATCAGCGTGTATGAACTTTATATTATGCTCTTAAGCCCTTTGCATTTAATCGAATATATAATTTAAATTAGTCTTATAAAATGGAACATTAAAGTCAATCACTCTCTTAATGCGATTGACTGTCTTGTAAGATATTCCGTTCTTTTTATATATGTTAGCTATCGATTAAGCAGATATGTGAAGCTCAGGAAATTGGCGATGAAACATCACAGCCTCTAGGCTAGAGAGAAATGAGCCCAATATTTAAGAGTCTTATCATTAATAAGAAAATCGATTTGATGCTATTAAAACTTTAAGGGTTAAAGAGAATTTAGTGAATTTTAATTTGAAATACAAAAGTAGAGAGAAAAATGCATTAGTATAGCTTAGAGTATTGTCTTAAAATAGTCATCATCTTCTTCATCATCGTTTTATTGATCTTTCTTTGTTCTTATTGAATTCATCAAAGATATTGGGCTTTAGTTGCTTAGCTTGCTGTATTCGAAACCCGCTGTTCTTCTGGTGCTACAGCTGTAAAATCGGCCACTTCTCACTTTAAGAGCACCATATCTAGATTCTTTCAGGAGAAGGAGACTCCATTATGTTTAGCCAAAATTTAATTATTTTGAGATATTTAATAAATTAAATCATCCTGATTAAAACTTTTTAAGTTTTAATGCTTTTACATTTGTGATTAAAGTAATAGGTTTATTTTATATAGAAATTTTAATAGAAATGTCCTAATTAATTTTAGTCTTAAATTTATTAATTAAAGCTCAGGATGATTTAATTTATTAAATATCTCAAAATAATTAAATTTTAGCTAAACATAATGGAGTCTCCTCCTCCTGAAAGAATCTAAGTATGGTGCTCTTAAACCGAGAAGTGGCTGAGGTTACAGCTATAGCACCAGGAACAAAGCGGGTTTTGGCTAAAGCAAGCTAAGCAACTAAAGCCCAATATCTTTGATGAATTCAATAAAAACAAGGAAAGATCAATAAAACGATGATGAAGAAGATGATGACTATTTTAAGACAATACTCTAAGCTATACTAATGCATTTTTCTCTCTACTTTTGTATTTCAAATTAAAATTCACTCTTAATTCACTAAATTCTCTTTACCTAGGCTTAGAATTAAGTAGCTATCTCTTTAAATTCAATGGTAAGACTTCACAATTGCAGGAAATTTATGGAGCAGCCTAGCTATAGAAATGTAATTAAGAATAGCTCTGATTTGATCTTTATAGTCATTACAACCATATCACAATTTAAATAGTATATCTATATACTTACTGTCATAAACTGACCCCAAACTTCGTATATACTCACTTAAATTACTAATATTTAAACATTAAACCCCTACGTAGACCCTACTAAAACCCTAATAAAGTATGCCTTAATAGTCTTCTTTTATCAATAAAAAACTCAATCAAACTTCTGAAAGGGTTTTGGGGTTTTGATTCTAAGGATGTCATGTAGGGACTTTTAGAGATACTAAGATAAATTCTTAGTAATTTTATTTGTGTCTAAGTACTACTAGGAGTCATCATTAAGATGAGATTGACTGTAAAAGCCATTTTTTCACTCTTTTAAGTGAACCGCTTTCAGTGTTGCAAAATTTAAGTTTTGTTTAAGATACATTTTCTTTTGAGGTTGATACTTGATCTTATTTTCTGTTTTTCTATTGAGATGGTTAAGAAAAGTATCTTAATTTATTGAAGCTTTTGGTGGAGGCAGAGTTAGCTTTGTGGCAAGTTTTATGTTAAGATGTCATTAGTAATTTGATCTAAAATTTAAATAATAAAAGTTATTAATTATTCTATCTAACAACAATTTATTCTCACCTTCAAAATAGTAAAATGAATGAAATTAATTCATCATAATTTAAATTCAAGTTTTGGTATAATTAATTTAAGATATGAGTAAAAATAGTTAACAGCCAGGACGCTACAGCCATTCAATTCATTAATGGATCCAATCAATCTCAGAGTTATTCTTAGTAACAGCCTATAAATTTCAGGAGTCTTCTATACGTATAATTTCTATTTTTATGAGAAATAATTTTATCGAACTTCAAATTCAATAAAATATTGCTCATTAATTTAAAAATATTGTTGTTATATGCTTTCGCACATTTTTGTATAAATATATTTTAGTTAGAGATTCAAAACCCCAAAACCCTTTCAGTAGTTTGATTGAGTTTTTGATTGATAAAAATAGACTATTAGTGCATACTTTATTAGGGTTTTAATAGGGTTTATGTAGGGGTTTAATGTTTAAATATTAGTATTTTAATTGAGAATATGCGAGGTTTGGGGTCTGTTTATGACAGTTTGTATATAGATTTAATGTTTAAGTTGCGATATGGATGTGATGAATATAGTGAATAACTCAAGCCTGTTCTGAATTATACGTCTATAGCAAGGCTACTCCATAAATCTCCAGCAACTGTGAGGTCTCACTGTCTATTAGCATTGAATTTAAAGAGATAGCATCTTAATTCTAAGCCTAGAGACCCTTAAAATTTTAGCAGCATCATATCGATTATCTAATTAATGATAAGACTCTTAAATACTGGGCTCATTTCTCTCTAACCTAGAGAGCTGTGATGTTTCATCGCTAATTTCCTGAGCTTCATATCTCTGCTTAATCTAAAGCAAACATATATAAAAAGAATGGAATATCTTACAAGACAGTCAATCGCATTAAGAGAGTGATTGACTTTAATGTTCCATTTTATAAGGATAATTTAAATTATATATTCGATTAAATGCAGAGGTCTTAACAGCATAATATAAAGTTCATACACGCAGATGAAGCTGTATTTACATTCAATACATTTATATCAAGGTCTTGGTACAAGAGGTATAGTAATATAGAAGTTTATGACTAAAAAGTTAATATATAAACTCATGCAATCCTTGGTGGAATCAGTGAAGATAGTGGCCTAGAGACTTATGTTATTCACCCTCGCTCTATAAAGACTGAATAATATATTAAGTTCTTACAATAACTCAGAGACAAATACACTGATTAAGAGATTATTCTGTTCGTTGATAACTTATCAGTTCATATAACTAAAGACTCAAGAAAGGAATATGAAAGGCTAAACATAACACCTGTATTTAATTTCCTTACAGCCCTTAGTTCAATGGAATTGAATTATATTGGGGGTTATTGAAAGGTCATTATAAGAAATTGCTGCTCTACCATCTGATGCATGATATTTAAAGATAGATACAGTGGATTTTATTAAGAGTGGTGCTAAGAGAGTCAGCGATGATAAAGCTAAAGTATGCGCAAGAGAAGGGAGATTTTGTGTATATAAATAAGTTTTAGATTTAAATGAATGAATAAGTTCTCATATTAAATTTGCCCGTAAAGTGATTTGGCTTCTCTTTCTTTCCTTCCTCTTAGGGCTTGCTAGGGCCTATGTTTCTTCTCTTAGTGCCAGCTCCTGCATCTATGTTCATCTCTTCTGGCTTTTATAAATCTT
>ARYC01005967.1:0-35886 GCA_000711775.1 Oxytricha trifallax | reverse complement strand
CTCTCATTAATGATCCTCTGCTTCTGTGTCTCTATAACTGATTCTATTTTAGATTTTATCTCCAATCTATTTGTTATTTGAATCTTCGCTCCATTGGCTTTTTTCTTCAGATCTGTCTAGAAGGTAATTTGCTAATTGTATGGCATCGAAAGTGAAAGCTAACTTGGCTAATTTGCCTTCCATCTCTGCGTTACTGTGATGCACCACTTTCGAAGCAATCCTTTTCCTCGGCAGTTATTATATTCCACTAGAGCTCGTTAGTCCTAATGGTTGAAAAACAGTTCTAGTATAGTGCCGATGTCTTCCTGAATTTCACATCCTCTGCGTATCCCCAAGCCCTCCAATGAGCTTCTTAATTGCTGTAATGTTATGCTTACTCAAAAATATCTCTATGTTAATCTCATATATCAACAGTACTTGCAGCTCCTTTTAGAGTGATCTCCCTCAACATGAAAGCGGGTTGGTCCAGGAATCAGCTCTTCACATATCAAAATTCTATCTAACATTATGAGGATGGTGTCTTGTAGGTGCTCGCAGTTCCATACTGCCCGGTAAACCATTTCTAGTTATTTAATTATTTAAATATATTAATATAAATACTTTTGCAGATAATCAAAGCAAAGTCTAATGATTATATTTTTACACACTTGCAAACTTGCACACAATTAATATATTTAATTAAATAATAATCTATTTAGTTTTGGTTATAATTATTTAAATCCACTAGTTTTGTACGAAGAATTTCTAATTATAATATATTTTTCCAAATCAATTGTATTTTAGTAATAATGTAAGATATCTATGATATCTCAGACCACTTATGAAACTTGTGAGTGTTATTTTAAAAATTTTGATATTAGAATATTCATAATCTTTGGTTAGAAGATCAGATCCAGCTTTATTAAGTATTTTCAATTTTAAACTTTACTGAGTGTATATTTAATTCTCATTTGAAAACTCCATTTTTTATTAACATCATATAGGATATTGTAGACTGAGATACTTTTTAAGCATACTTATGATCTAACCTTCTCCATATCCTCCTTGACCAACTATAAGATGCCCAAATTTATTTGAAATTTTTACAAAGTTATATAATTTAATCGATAAACTTGAATTTAAATAACAATTAATAGACCTGTAAATATGTTGAAGTTAATGAATGATGAAATGAATAGAGGCAAGCGCAACAATTGATTCAAAAATTTTGAAGCTAGGAGTATTTACACATGTACCTTTTGCAGAAACGTAAAGAACTTATAGCATCTCATCTATATAATGCAGTTAATATATTTTTGCCAACAATCCAAATACTAAAAATACATTTCTTAGAGCGATTCTCTGTGAATATAAGTAAGCATTTAATACTTAAGATTTAAAACTTGCAGAGATTTCTATATATTTAGAGATCTTAATGAGTATCTTTTATGATGATGATGAAATGCATGACCCAGAGGTTTCATAGATTTGCCTACTAAGAAGTAGTTGTCAAATAAGTTGCCTTAAAGACACTATATCTTAGGCATACCTACAACGATCAAAGTTGATTACTGGAAAGAATTTATTTTATTTTTAAAAAAATTTAGAGCATATTTCCAAAATAGCAAAACAAATCAAAACAAACAAAGAATCATGATAAATGAAAGGTGGCGTCTATCAAAATTGCAATATTACCCTAAAATTTCAAGTAAAATTTGCAGTTTTTTTTAATAAAAAATTGAGGTCGAACAATTTTTTATGAAAGATTAGATCGAGCTTTACAGGAAAAAAAATCGTAAATTATGTTTGAGGTTAATAAAAACTTACTCAAATATTTTACAGCCAGAGTAAATAAAAATGCAAGCTGGGACTGTCAGCAATAGTAGATATTCTGAAAGAGAAGTGAAACGAAATAATTTTAAGTCTTATTTATCAGTTCATTTTTTTTACTCTAAAACTTATTTATACATATTTACTATCCCTTCTTTTGCATACTTATAAGAAAATCTTATTGTCTACATATTTTGCTGAACTTTTAATTAAGCCAACTGTATTTATAGGTAGATCATGCATCAAATGATACAACAATAATTTATTATAGTGACCATTAGTATACCTCATTTACCAAGTAAAATTCGATTTTATTAAACTATGGGCTGTAAGGTTGTTAAACATTGCTATCAATCTTAATTTTTCATTACTCTTCTTTGTATTTCTTTTGTCTAATGAACAGAAAGATTATCAACAAATAGTATAATTTCTTATTCAGGGTACTTTTCTCTCAGCTACTCTAAAAATTAATATACAACTTTGTTATTATTGAGCGAGGATCAATGAATTAAGTTTCTAAATAAGAATCCCCGGTAATAACTCCAAGATAAGCCATTGTTTGTACTTTAACTTTCAAGTAATTAACCTCTAAATTGCTATGTTTCTTGATTTCTAAATAATAATATTGATGATAAACATAGCCGAGTAAGCATGAATAAACCTAAAATTGACATATTAAGCCATCTTCATTTAATTATAAATACTTTTCAATTTATTAAAAGCATGAATTATTGAATCAAAATTAATTAAATAATTTTAGATCTTTAAAAATCCCTATAAAATTTCAGCATTTATTTATTTTAAATGGGGTCTTTGGGTTTTTATTTTGGAAATAAGCTCCTTTATTATATTATCCTGTAAACAAATCTTCAGTCCTTGCAAAAAGAATGTTCTTAAATTATTAACAAATAATCAATCAATTAGTTTTTATATTGATATTTATTAAAAATAAGTTCTTGATAGTCAAATTTGTTACATTAAAGATTCCATAATACAATTAATTTATTAAAACGTTTTTCTAAATTAGATCAAAAGAATTTACTCTTTTATAATTTTAATCAAATAATAAATTTTACAATTTGCCTTATTTATAATATATTTAATAAAATATAATTTTTAAAAGTGTTTAATTAAGGAATAATAGATATTTTTATCTCATAATCAAAACCCCAAAACCCCTTAATGAGTTTTATATTTTTATTGATATGAGTAATGTTGGGGATAAGGGTTTCTTTGGGGTTGATTGAATTTTTGTTTTCTAATATCATTGAATTTTTATTTTTAAGTTATTCTATATGATTCAATTTTTATAACAATGGACTCTTGGGAAATTCAATTTATCGATTATTATCTATGAAATTTCATGTTATCTATTATTCTCGATATGACTTTTTTAGTTTTATCGAAATAGTGCAATTTTCTTTAGAATTTTAAATTCCATATTTAAATTTGCTTATTTCTATAATTTATATACTCCCAATATAGTTTTGTTATATTAGGAGTTCTTCAAATTAGGTTTTAACTTTTATTTGAAGCATAATTTTTTATTTTTAAATTAAGTCTCCTAATATGATTTAGAACTTAATTATTACCTCCTATTTAAATTAAAACATTATTAGGAGGTCCTCGTATTTAAATTATTGATTAATTAAGTGCTATTTTAATGGAACTTTTTCCAAAAAATGTAAAACCATAGCTAAAACTTACTTAAAACTTCAATATCTTTCTCCATAATAGACATTTTAATTGACCATCTGTAAGAACGTATAATTAATAGGTGATTTTTCTATTATTGCTTCTGGAAATACTTAGACATACATCTTTGCTCATTTTATCTCAAATTAATGGGTCAAATGGATAAAATCATATCTTTAAAATCTCTCACTTCTCCATTATTTGGAATATTTTATTTATACATGAAAATTTGGCGAGAACTTTTTGAAATAAGCACAATGAAGAATTTGCTAACTCTATATTATAGCATAAATAAAAATTAACTAGCAATAAAACCTTAATTTTTTAAAATGATTTTTTGCATAAATGTCTAAATAATTCATGAATGTAACATTTAGTTTCTTAAATATGATTTAAAAATATGATCATTTATGAAAAAGTAGAATATCATTAAAAGGCATGTTATAAATTTTATTAATTCCATAAAAACTCGCAAACATATAATTATACTTCCTTACAAAAAAGGTATGGAAGAAATTTCTCTCAAAAATATCTTTTTAATATTTAAGTTAGCATGAAAATGATGCTTGATAACCCAAAGAAACCGTAATCTCCAACATTACTCATATCAATAAAAACACATATATAACTCAATAAGGGGTTTTGGGGTTTTGAATACTTAGCAACATAAACAAAAGTAAGTATTCTAATTAAAAATAAATATTAAATTACCTATTTATATTCTACCCTCGAAAATTAAATACTTTCAAAATCTTTTTTTATAAATTTTTTTAAATTTTGAGCCCAGAAAATTTAAATTATGTATATTAGATTTTATTCTAATTTTAAATGGTTAGTATTCAATATTTAAAGAATGAAAAAATTATGAAAATTTCCAACTATTTAAAAAGTACAAATATTTGTTATATTATAATACTAATCACTATTATCTTATTTTTTTATTATATTCTCTATAAAAGATTTTTTATTCAATTATTTATTTATTAATCAAAGGTTGAAAAAATATATTCAGGTAAAGGTTTTTATCTTTTTTAAATAGTATAATATTTTTATTTTGATTTATAGTAAAGTAATATTTAATCGAAGGGGAGAAGTTTATATTAAGTAAATATTATTTACTTATTCTACTGTAGCAATCTTTGATTAAATAATATATAAAATTTGAAAAAAATTATATTAAGTTATTTCTATTATCTTCTATAAGAATGTTATTGAACACCATTTACTCCTTGATTAATATTTTATTCATAAATAATAAAATATAAAAACTATCTAAAATTAATTTTACTTCTAGAACTCATGAACACCTCTTTCATTATAAAGTATAAGTCCGTAGTTATATACATCAACATAGAAAAATGATTTAAATTAAAAGATAGTGATAAAAACCTATCAAAATCCAATATTTATTTCTTATACTTTCAATAAGTTTATGTAATCAACATTATTCAAAGTCAAATTATCAAATTCAGGATTGCAAGGAAAATCACAATAAATTGTTATAAATTTATTTATTGAAATAAATGATCCCTCCATGCTTAGCTTACACATTTTTGTACCTTTATTTAAATATATTAAAATATGCATCTTTTTTTAAAATAAATTTATTAAATTTTATTTACCTGGAATTGAAATCTCTAAATAAGATATATTTTATATGAAATTTATTATAAAGATTGTTTATTCTTCAGCTTTATAAAGCTAGAAAATTCCTCCTTTTACAAAACTGAAATGATTTAATATAAATAATTAACTTCTTTTTATTATAAAATTTAATAATTTTCGAAGGTATTATTATTTGAAAATATTTAGGAGTCTAACCCCTTTAAAGTTATCAATGAGCCATAAGGATAGTATTATTTAAAACATTTTAAATAAAATCTTATACATATATATATATATATATAAATGTAATAATGAAAATATCAAATTAATTAAAAGTAATATAAATTCAAAATCATTAAATTTTTGTATATTGAGACAATATCTCGTAAAAACATAATCTAAGAAATCGAATAAATTTTTTCTTATTCTGATTGTTATCATCTCACCCTCGTATCCGTGAAAGTAGTTATTCCATAAATGCATTTTTACTTAATTTTTATATCATTCAAATTAAATTAATATAATAAATTAATTAAGTATATATGCACCTTAACTTTAAAGTATATGTCGAATTAATAAATTAAAATAATTTAAAATTAAAATATTTAGATGGTTTAAAAGTGATGGTTTCAAATTATGATTATCAACTTAAAAAAGGTAAATTTACTCTTTTATTTTGAGTATATTTTTTTATGTCAAGACTAATTTAATTTAAATATTTTTTCAGAAAATAAAAGTTAATCACACTTTTATCCATAATTTAATTTATGATATTTTAGTTTTAAAAATTGATAAAACAATTAAATACTTTTAAAAATTTTATTTATTAATTACTCAAAAGGAAAGTTATTGAATAATTTTTGTTATCTTTTAGATTTGCAATTATTTAATTATTCTGTATGAATTCAAGAATGAGCTTTTTCTATTTTAATTTCAGATTTTTGTTATTTAAAATTTTATTTACCATATTGTAGGGTATTAAATATAGTAGAAGAATATGAATTTAAATTAAATTTTAGAGATTAAGTATAATTTTCATAAAGTTATCTTTCTTACTATATAAATATTTCTAAAACGATTAAAAGATAAGTTAAATTAATAAATCTTGAGCAATTTAAATTCTCAAATATAGAAGAAAAAAAAAATAAAGGAGGGTCAAAATTTATTTATTGTAAGAGTATCTCTCAATTTCCCAAAAAAAAAGATTAAAAATATATATATATATATATATGTATTAGATTAAGAATATTTATTTTTATTACATCTATTATTAGAATTATTTAAAAACTTTTGCTTTGTCATTTACTTCAGTTTGTATAAATTAGCCCACATTTTGAAAATCAGTTTCAATGAATTCTTAAATTGGAATCACTTCGTATTTCTATGATGAATTTAGAGATTAGGAGTCATACATCACGAAATTATTCATCAACTTATAATGTTAATAAAATATAATAATTAAAGAAAAAAACTATATAAATATTATATATAAAATAATTAATTCTAATTATAATCATATAACTTTAGTTATTTAAAAAACACTTTATTTTTAAATAAATTTATATTTATTACTTAGAATATAAGAATCCTCCTCCTGTTTCATAAATCCAATAATATAGTTATATTATTGAATTTATTGAACTCATAAACATAATTAAAATTTTGAATAAAATTAAATTTAATTGCTCCAAATGAGACTGCTCTTGCATCCTCTTTCCATGCTGAAAAAGACCCCCCTCTCACCCGACTACATCACATATTAATTATTAATTAATATATTCTAATAGTTCAAGTCGACTTTCTAAATGACATCTTGATAAGCTATAAGTCTTTATATTTATATATTATCACTTTTATAGTATTTTTTCAACTCTAAAATTATTAGTTCTATTATTAATAATGATAATGAGCTGCTTTTGCTACAAGATTTTTAAGAAAAGGTATTTTTTATATCAATTTTTAATAAATCATTTTTATCAATCATCCTACAAACTTTCATTAATTCTAGTTATAAAAAATTAAATCTCTTAGATCATCTTCGCTATCATAATTTCAAAAAGGTAGCCTAATAATAGCATTTGTTTAGTTTTAATTTAATATTAAATTGATTTTTAAATTCTATTCTGAAAATAATAGTGGGATAAGCCAGTCAGATAGATTTAATCAGATAGTATTTATATATAAATATTTGATAAAATTAACTCAATCTTTATCCAAGGACAAAAAAGGAAAATCTGTTTACTCGATAGTATTTCTTCAGAACTTTAGAAAATGCAGAACTCTTTTTACTCCGCTCGATTAATAAAGCGAGGATGCAGAACAAAATATTTGAACGTAAATATATGAAAAACCAGCTAAAATTACAAGAATTATATATTTTTTATTTAAGTAGTAGACTTCTTTATTATCATACTTATTAACATGGCATATTAATAAAAAAAGATTACAGATTTATCAGCAGGAATGAACTTGATATTATTATAGTCAAAAGGCATTTGGATTTTTACAAATAATTTTAAAATTATTGCTAGAATTAATTGCTCTATGAAAATCATAATATCTATTCTCTCATTAGACAATATTGAAAAAAATATAATTCACGTATAAATATTAACAACTTTATATGCATAAAAACAAGCCAGAAAGCATGGATGGAATATCTCATTTCGTTCATAAAGAGGTTTTTAAATCGTAAAGTCGTCAAAGTTTTCAATATGGAATTGAGAGAACATTTAATTTTTTACAGGTTTTTTTCTATTATTCTGAATAATGCTATAACTAAGAGCAATAAATGATATCAATCAATTTAGACACTCTTAACGAAAAGTTTTGTAATTACTGCATAACTCAATGCTGGCTTGAATGATTGACTTAGTATATGTTAATACTAATAAGACTTTTCTGCCTTAATAATAAATAAAATTTTTCTAATCATTAAACACATTTAACATTTCGCTGATTTCTATTTCTCATTATCTTTTATAATTTGCCCAATTTCTCTTACTATTCTCAATAAACTTTATCCTTCAAATTAAATAACTAAAGCATTTATTAAGAGGTCTTGAGTTTTGCATGAAGATATTGAATTTTCCTCCAAAATTTAAATTCTATAATTTGTAAGTCTATCAAATTATAATAGAATAATAATCTTATTTATACCTTATATTAACAGCAATAAAAAAATGATTATAATTAAACTAAAATTTTTTAAATTAATATTTTTATGTATTAAATTAATTATAAAATAAACTAAATTCTCTCATTTTCTCTATATCTTGATTTATTTGAAATTTCTAAAAATTAAAGAAAATAATTTAATTAATATATACATACAAAACTATGTTGAAAATACCTTTTATTTAAATAACTCTCTTTATATTCACTTGTTTATAGACAAGATGTGCTTCTGAAAAAATTAAAAGTAAAAATAAATAAATAAGTGTAGCTTTTAATATAAAATAGTTTAAGGTTATTTAATTTTTAAATAATAATTCTGTTTGATTTTTAGATAAACTCACAATACCGGCATAAAACTCAGAGACTTAATAATAATTTCAATTTCCATTAACTGAATCTTTGAATTAAAATTTAAATGATTAAAAAATGTATATTAATGCATAAGAAAATCAGCTCTCTTAACCCTTTCTTGATCAATCATATTAATTTGCTTAAAATCATCATATCTTAAAGCTAAAAATTATACGCTATTTAAGATTATTTTATTTTTAACTTTAAGAAAGGAATTAAGACAATAGTAACTGTTTTTCTGTTGTTTTTTGCTATAAATTTAGAATTACTTTTCAAATTTTTTTATCTTGTCTTGATTTAATTATTTTAAAACCCTATTTATCAATTAAGAAGCGATTATTGTGATTAAGATTAATAATATAAGAAAAATAGTTATTATTGGTGTACAATTTGTGGCCTATTAATTACAGTATTAAGTCGATTAATTGTCTTTATAAAATTCAATAGGTGTGGAAATTTAATTTTAGCCTTATTAAATTTAATTTTTTCCTATAATGATTAATTTGTAATTAATTGTTCTCTATACTCCAATCCTTGCTTTTAATTGATCTACGGAGTTTTACTCACTAGTCCATAAACTTATTCTAGCCTTAATATATATTTACTCATATAAGTTTATAATATTTTATTTTATTTACTCCCATAAAAACTCTATCTTAACCCCAAAATATTATTTCTTCGTAGTTATTTTTATCCAGTAAAATTCACTATAAAATCCAAATAGTACTTATAAAGTTTTGAATATTAATTGGTTTATAATTATATAAAATTTAAATTTATACTTTTTTAATCATAGTAGTAACTAAACAGTGAAAATGAAATTACTTTCAATAGAGAAAATACAAACAGGATGCTGTTTATTCAAAATGAAACACATATAGTTTTCGATGAAATTAATTATATAAACTTTTACGATTAAGAAGTGGATACCAATCGTAGCTTGCTGATTTCAAGTGATTAAATTAAATATTGATTAAAAAATTATAAAATACATTTCTATTAATATTTAAGCATTTTAAGCATAATTATATACTAATTTTTAATTTTATGTAAAATATTTTTTCATTATTAATAAGTTTTAATATAAAAACTTAAACCTCGTGATCCAGGCATTATTATAATAATTCAAAACAGTAATTTCCAGTGCTCTGATTTCCCGATAAATGAAATTGAATTATATAATATTAAAATTGTTTATTAATCTTAAATATGTAAAATAATCTCTTATTTTTTAATTTATTATAATAAAAAACTGATGAGTAACTTATTTACAATGAAGAATCAAAGTTCGATTCCCTTTTTCATATTAAAAATGCTTAAATAATATAGTCAATTAATAATACTTTCAGAAATTGCAAAGAAGCTACCCAGGGCTCTATTTTTCACATAACGAACAGCACTTTTTACGATTAGGGGTCAATTATTAAAATATTAGAATTAACATAACTCATTTATATAGTTTCTTTACAATATTTATATCATGTAAAATTATGAATCAATTTTTGAAAGTAACTCTGCTCTTGAAGGTGGTTCATTTTACATAATTAATTCATCTTTAATTTTAAACAACACAATTGTCTCAAATTAAATGGCATAGAATGGTGGTTTTATTTATTCCTTGGATCTTGTCAATCATACTTTCTACAATTTATTTTAGTTATATATTTGAATGCATATTATGGAAATATCTATTCTGCTAATCTTAATTAATTTTAATTTGAGTGTAAACTATTCGACTGCGTTACAAAGTGGAGGTCTAATCTATCATATAAATAATTTCTTAAGGATACCTGAAGAGGAGGTAGAAGGTGATGATGATTTGGTGGACTGGCTAGATGGGAATGATATTAGTTTAAGTAGAAGAGTCTTAGATGAACTTATCCCTTAAAATAATTAAGGAGCAATGGTCCAAGGCAGTAATCATTACCCCAAAACCCTTTTTGTAATGTGATAAATGTTTGAATGATAAGAATAGACATTCAGTTCTTAAAATTAAAAGTTTTAACAATTTTTGCATTAATTTATTGTATAAAAATGAAAATTTCAAATACAGCTAAGATTTATAGCAAAACTATAACTGATTTCTTAGTAGAATACCGTTAAAATTTTAGTAAAGTAGCATCATTATAATTATAACATAAATAAAAAAATTCTCAATTACAAAAAATCATTTCTCTCTTTAATACACTATATCCCAATAATTTTTATTTTGAGATTTTACAACTCCGAATAATCCATTGATAAAAAATATTAAAATTATATGGGAAAAATTAATTTTCAATTTCAAAATATAAATTAAATTAAGAATTTGATTTAATGCAGATAACTTAAGATTACAATATTAATTATTAATTGTTGATGAGGAGTGACTTGATAAAATATCTTATTATAAAAATATTTTTACATTGGAACATTATTAATAAAATTTATTATCAAGAGATTTTGATTTAATTTCGTGTTTTTCTTGATAGAGCAAGTGTAGATAAAAAGCTAGAGATTTATGAATTCTACTTTCATTCAATATAGATTGCAAAAAATATTAATCGTCTTCAATAGTTTAGATAAAATAGACTGTCCCTGAGCATTTTTTGCTGTATGTTTACAACTTGTCAAAAATAAAAATAAGACTCATTGAAGGAATATTAAAAACTTAAAGTACACTTTTATTTAATACAGTCTTCAATTAAATGGAATTTAAATGATATTAGGAGTTATTATAAAACTACTACACAATTTCTTCTCTATCATTATAGCCCAGTAGAAAGAAAGATGCAGTAGATTCTATAAAAAGTGCTGATAAGAAATTCAGTGAAGATGAAGAGAGAATTTAAGTTTATTTAATAAATATTAGTCTTAAAATAATGATAAGCTGACATAATAAATTACCCTTTAAAAAATTTAGTTTCATTTTTTATCCTTCTCAATTCAGTTTGTTAGACCCCCAAATTTTGCTATTGGCGAAAATCCTGCATTTGTATTTTTTCAAATAATTTATCTAATCTTTGAATATTCGTATTCAGCATTACATGAAAACATACCATACCTGATTTTTTCCTTTCACTTTATTTAAATGGGTACTATATTTTAATAAAAAATGCAGAGTAGAGATTATTTATAAAGATAGAACTCTATTTTTACAAGGTATTAGACGTATAATTCTAACGGATTCTACATCAAGCTATTACCTGATTTTGTTTTTCTTAGCTTCTCTTTTTCTTTATGAGGAGTATAAATAGCCGCAATTGTTTGAGCTTCTTGAAGAATTTTGCATTAAACACAATTGTTAGAGTTCTAAGTATCTTTTAAAAATTCTCCTTGGTAACTTATTTGAAGGTAGAAATTTTGTTGGCTTATAGTATTTTTAAAAGAGTTTTTATTTAAAAAGATAAAAGAAATAATTTACTGATATATCCATGTAATTATAAATTAACTTCATCTATATTCTAAGGACTTTTTAAAAAATAAGAATTTTGTTTAGTCTAAGTAAATAAAAGCAATTTAATTATGGTAATTTAATAAGTTATTGATAATACTTGCCATCCGTTATCATATCTAGAAGTTTTTATTACTTTAAATTTTCAAAATCAATTTTGAGATTAAATTCTCTTCATAAATTATTCCTCATTCACCAAATATAAATTAAAATTATAAAATGTTTATATTTTTTAATAATGCAAAATGCATGAGACTAAGAGTTGGTGCAAAAATTTATAAATTTAAGAGTTTTTTAAATTAAATGATATTAAAAATAATATAGGAATCAGGGAATATTTTAATAATAAGCGCAAAAAAAAATTGAGTAAAACAGCTTTATGTAAAACAAAAATTTATGACAACTATAAATCAGTAATCGACTTCATAAGGCGCACATCTATAAAGAAAATTATGACGATGAATAATAATATGGTCAAAAAGTGATCAAATTGTTGAAGGGTATATTTATATTTTCGCAAAAGATGGAAAATCTTAATGAAATGTATGTCCACTTGAGAGAGATAATTAAATACTGCAAAGAGACTGAGAAATACAATAAAATGAAACTGATAAAAAAATAATCTATAAAAAACTTCTGTGACTAAGCTTGATAAAAAACATTAAATTAAGGTTAATTATTATAGCTACTATTTCTTATGGCTCCAAGTATTATAATTTATTATATAATCTTTTTCGCTTGTAACCTTATAAAACTTTCAGATATAACATGTCTTTAGGTCGAATTGAATCATAAAAATTAGAAATTTAAAATTCATAGAAATCAATAACTCATTAATTTGAATAGCTGAGAATAATTACTGATAATTATATTTGTTAATTATTTTAATAAGATATTTAAATTGAGGGAAAGGACTTGAATTATTAACAGATCCAATGTGATTGAAGTCTTGAGTTTAATTTTTTATAATTTATAATGATTTTATTTGTGTTAATTGTGATTCTTAATGCCGTTAAACCCACTTTTAAAAACTACTTAGATATTTATAATTAATCTACTGCTTCTTCTTAATTATTCCGTATTATCAATAAATTTCCATTTTATATTTTGCTTATAATTATATTTTGAATGTTTTAGCAAAACACATTTTATTATTCTTTTAAAATGATCTTATCTTAAATTATTTTTAGATATTGATATTGATATATCGGTATAACTAATAGTTCATAGAAATATACCATTATTTTTTTGTTAAAAACATTCAAAAATAAATATTTGCAAGTATAATGATAAGAAAAATGTAGAAAAGTAAGTCTTAAGTAGAAGAAAAAGAGAATAGTCTGAATAACTACTGTAAAATCAATCACTCTCTTCACTCAATTGACAGTCTTGAAATTAATACCATTTCTTCTATAAATGTTGGCTATAGTTTAAGGAGAGATACGCATGTCAGGAAGCTTGCGATGGAACATCACAGCTCGTAAGTCAAGTGGAAAGTGTGCTCACCATATAGAGACTTATCAAAATGTAATTTCAAAATGATACTGCTTAATTATAAAGTACTCTTTTGCTTCTAAGAAATGGCTATCTTTTCAAAATTCAACACTAGTAGATAATGTAACCTCACAGAATGAGGTGAAGCATGAAGCAGCTTTTTATAAAAGCTTAATTTAAATAGGTTTGAGTTATTTTACTATAATAATGACATCCATAACGCAACTTATTCATTAAATCTAAACTTACTGTTAAATCTTCCCAAACTCGCATGTACACCCCAAACTAATTATATCATTATCTTAATCCTCTAATTAATTGAATTAACTTAATTAAATTATAGACTAATTGTCTACTTTTATCAATAAAAATTTCAATAAAACTACTAAAGTGGTTTGGGATATGAATTCTATTTAATAAGATGGAGATGAATAAAATAATTTAGATACAAATACTTCAACTACAATTATAGATCCGTTTATATAGTACTTTACACAAATTGCTTTCTTAAATGGTGCCAGAATCAGTCATACCAGATGTGTGGGGTATGGAGGAGCACTATTTATAGATAATTAATACATGAATGTTTATCTAAATGGAAGTGTCACAGTTTAGCATTCATAATATAACTACAAACAAGATCCTTCGAATTATGAAACAATAAAAAAACAATTATGTATTAATATCTAAATTTATTAAAGATCATATAAAATCAAAATTAAATTTTAAAAATAAATAATTTCCAGAAAAATATCATTAACTATTAAATAAATATTGATCAATAAATTTGATTATTATTAGAGTTTATAAGGAAATTTATTGTATAAATACATTGTAATTTGGAAAATTAATTTAAATTAATAATTAAAAATTGATAATTATTAACAGTTAACCTGGACAATTTGAAAGAGTTTAAAATTGGCAGGACTTTACTATTGGCGGGTACCCCTCTATCTCATTCTTGGATCGATAAAAATAGAATTTGATCTTGGGTGATTTGTTAAGTAAGATTCTTATGACAAATATTAATGTAAGAAATAGAGGTACCGCCAAAAGTAAAGTCCAGCTAATTTTGTGTTCTATTTCGAAAAATTACCTTATTGTCTGGTCTTCCTGAAAGTTAATTACTACCAATTTGAATTTTTTTTTATATTTATTTTATTTAATTAATTTTCCTATTTCTAAAGTTTTCCTAAAATAATAGTCATTTTTCCATTTACATGTTAAGCATTCTATAACATTTTATAAAGTAAGTTCTTTAAGGGATTTGGATGAATCTGTGGGTTCCAACAACTTTTAGAAGAAGTTAGCTTACCAGGATTCTGATATTTAAAACTCATAAATTCATGATTCAATATTAACTTTTGGACAAACCTTAATTCTTTTATGGATTTAGAAAACTGAAACTGCCTAATCTTTAATGATTAATTTTATGTTAAGGGAATTTATAATAAATACAAATATGCTAAATAAGTTATTCATATAAAGTGAATTTTAAATATTTTAGTACAATTAAAGAGGAAAAAATATACTCAAAAATAAGCTATTATTATAAAACTAATTTTATTTAATTATTTTGGTATCGATTTTAATGTTCATTATACCCAATATTGAATTTTAATATTTAAAATGAATATTGATTGATATGAATTTACTTATAGATATAATATTTTTTTACTTTTATTTGTACCTTCAAGAATGGGAGGGTATGCATTTGCTGATAGATTTGTGTTATAAGTTGAATTCACAAGCAGTCTAACTTAGCTTTTAGAATCTGATCCTACTATCTAGCCATTATAGTTTTATTATTAAAGGAAACATAATTTATATGAATAAATATTTTTAATTAATTAGGAAAAATGCATAATTTTTGCAGATATTTTCTAAATAAGTACTTAAAGTCGTCTTAAAAAGAGAATATATTTACCATTTGAAATAAATAGATATTTTATCAATATTTCTATTTTAATAAATAGAAATTAGTATGATTTAGCTCTGACTATCTGGCATTTATTAAATTACTAATTAAAAATTTGATAAATTTTTATAATTGTTGCTTTAATAATTCTTTTCTAAATCAATTTGTATTTACACAATTTTATATTAATAATTTTATTGGATTAGTATAAAGTTAAGAAATTAAGTAAAATTAGTGATTTAATTAAATAAGTTTCATTCATTTTTTGGAATGTCATATGAAGATATAAAAAGAGAATCATTTTTATTACATAATCACAAATAATTCAAAAATAAATAAACACATCTATATAACTTATCTTAATATTAAGATATTGAACTTTTATCATTTTATAATGATATGCTTAAATATCGTTTTATTTTTCGTTAATTTAGTGCTCTTATGCTTTTTAATATTTTTTGTCTCTTTTCTAGTTATTTTGTCATAATTAATAATAATTCTTATATAAATTTATTATATAGTAAAATGTTAAATTCATAAATATATATATAAATTTAATGGTCATTATCAAGCAGATTTCTTGTAGTGCTATTTAAATCATCTTTTATGAATCTGCCAGTGTTATTTAAATCGAATGACCTTTGACTCTCTTCCATCAAATTGTGACCCTGCATTTCTTATATTTGATTGGCTTAATCATTTATATAATTAAAAAAAATTATGTATAGTAGTTAAATATTTATTAATTGTCAGTAAAGTATTTTTGAAATATTTTTACAAAAATATAGAATAATTTATAAGATTTTAGAATGTTTATTATATTAAGAATATTTTTATTTGAATAACTATTATTTTTAGAGATACAAATGTACTTGTAATTAGCTCTTCTAATTCAATAATATTTTATTGCATTTAGATCGAAATTTTTTCACAAATATGTGTGATATTATATTACTGAGATGAAATTTTTTCATAAAAAATTCTTATGATTCAGCTTAAGATTATAAGATATTTCACAACTCTATCAACAGCTAATCAATTCATATGTTTAATTTAAATCACCAATAAAATTATAATTTAAGAGTAAAAAATTTCATAAGTTAGTGAAAATATTTAAACAGCTATATTTAAATAAAATTATGATCATGGTCATAGTCCAAATCATGTCGCTCAAATACATCCTTAGTTTTCTTAGTTTGTTTTTCCTTTCCAAAGAAGCCACCGTAAGAAGTGTTTTTGGCTTTTAAGCTTACTTAATTACTATTCCTTTTAGCCTCAATAACATTAAAAATTGCATGTAAAAATATAATAGAATAATGTAGTAAAGTATTTAATATTTAGATAAAAATAGAATTCATCGAAATTTCAGATAATTTAATTTTTTATTGAAATTATTTTACAAATTTATAATTAAATTATTGGTTATATTTATAGAAATTAATTGCTCAGAGAAAAAAATTGATAAAATTATCGAAAATCTAAGGAATAAATGAAAAATTTTCATCGTATAATGACTCCCACTTTTTACAATTTTTGAATTTTTTTTTATTTATATCTTATGTAAATTTTATTACTAAAAAAAAGGCTAAATTTTTTATTTAACCGCAACAATATTATTAAAGCGAAATATTTATAGATTATTTTATTATTTTATAAACATTAGACTAAAGAGAATAATTTAATTATGTATGCATTATATAAGGAAATCTTTAATTTTATTAATAAATTTATTATAATTTTTGTTAGACTTAAAACTCTTCTACGGGCTTCTATTTTTCTTTTTCTCTACTGGCTGCTAATCCAAATCATTATATATAAATTTTACGTATTTTTATTTTTCTAAAAAACACAAAAATGAAAATTATAGCATATTTTCAATTAGATTAGTATTAATTATATTAATTTCATTGCTGATGCTTTTGCTCAGTGGATCAAAATCATAAATCTATATATTGTGGCTCTTTTTCTTATTTCTTAAACTTTTTAATTCATTTATCTTAGACTATTAAGTCGATGACTGTTCTTTGCTGTTATTATGAGAAATAAAAATAAACAAATATTACAATCATAAAATATAATAAATTATTAATATGTATTTATATAAATGTCAATACTGTTGTTTTTATTTAGAGATTTCATGTTTTTGATTGCATCATCACTTACCCTAAGACTTTAACTGCTACTATATATATATATATTATTATATTTGATATATTATTTGTATAATTTACTATCACTGACTTCCAGATCTGATGATTCCTTAGATTTACCAATGATAGATGAGCTTTTTAACACTAAACTCTGATTGCTGCTGCTTCCCTTGCTATTATTGTCTTTATTTTTTCTCCTCTTTGCATTTTATTTAATAATTGATTATTTCGAATGATCCTTGGAGATGATAATCTCAGATTATTATGATGGAGATTGTTAGATGACTTCAAAGTGGTTCTCTTTGATTGATTGTTTTGCACTAATTTTTAAGCTGTCTTTTTATAACAGGTCTTTATACATTATGGACTATCTTTACTTATAGAATGATTTCAATTCTTCATCTAATTAATTATTATATTTTTTAATTATTCATAAATTGTAAATGTTGAGAAATTTCAAATTTAAATGATGAAAATTCATCTAATCCTTGATAATCTCTTTTGTAGAAAAATATATCAATAATTTAAATTTATTTTATAGCCAGCAGCATACATTATATTAGAGTGCTCAAAATAAGTTTATAAAGCTCTAATGTTGTCCTAATTTAACTTTAATTTATGCTTGAACAGGTTAAAGTAGTTTTTTATTTATAATGAGACATTTTAAAACATAAATTAATAATTAGATAATAATAATATTTATGATTCATTCATAGAAATTTTTATAGGTGATTTCCTATATTAATGACATTAATTTAAACAAATTCTATCTCTCAAACAACAATCTACATTAATTACGATATTTTATAATGTTGAATCAGGAAGATTCCTATTCAACTCAATCATATTTTAGAAAAAAAAAACATGATTAAAAATACATTTTTGCTTAAATAAATTATAAAATTGCTTTTACTCAAGTCTGATTAAATTTTGACAAATTGCTCATGTAAATGCTGATGCTCCTATTGGATTTCATTTTTAATCATCTCTACATCATACATATTCTTATTATTGCTGACAAAAATATCATTGTAAAAAGGAATAATTTAATATCTTAAAATTACTTTTTCTCTTTTTATTATTAATTGCATTTACAAGATCTAAATATTATGAGTAGAATGTCCCTTTTATATGATTATATTAATCACTTAATAATTTTTTGTCTAAGATTCTTTGTAAAAAACGTAACATTTATCTTTTTTCTAATTAGAATATAATTTATTAATAAATTATACAAGAAATTATCTTAGCTATTTAATACAGCATTGAGAATTTCTAGTAATTAATTTGTTTTTAGCTCATTTTATTTTATAAATTAATTAGAAGACTGTAATATTGCACAGACAGACAAAAGTGTATATTTTAGGCAAGGATTTCCTGAATTTGGATTAGATTTCTTGATACATGCGCAATGACCAAAGCACAAAAAAGAACATGTTCGCAATTAGAATGATAAAGAAATATTAACAATAAATTAAATGTGTGTTTAAAAAACCGGGAATTAAATTATTAATGATAGCAAAAATCAATTGTCTTAGTTCATGAGATAAATTCAAGGAGCCTTTAGAGTATTCAGGGTTTTTATCAATCATTTTTTTAAAATAATTAATTCGACTTTAAATTTTCTTAAATATAATTGTTTGTAATTATCAATCCACTACTATGGCTTGTCAACTATTACAAAATAAAATTATTATATTTAAGGCAATATATTATCAAAGTTTTATTATTTTATTAGGTACAACTTAACTAGAAAATAAATTCAGTTTAGTTTGCTTAAACTAATTTTCCTAAGATTTCATCTACATAGCTTTAATCAAATTTTTTAATTAAAATTGGTTACCTTTTGAATATAACATCATGTAGATATTTGTAAAAATATTATAATTAAATTCAATAAAATAATGAATTATCTATTATTTTTAATAGTTATAAGAACTCATAGATTGAGTGTAAAAAATCAGTCTTGCTTGTCATAAATAAATCTTGATCAATCATAGATTTCATTCATTTTATGAACGCTATCAGATTTTCTCTTCTTTGTTTTTTTATTATATTTGAGCAATATGAAAAATATCCCACAGTAAATAGTAGTCATTGATGTAATTAATGATAAATTCTCTAGATCATTAAGCACTAATGTAACATAGGGATGACTGTTGCTGTTCACAATCAAGAATCTATAAATATAGTAAAAATATATATAATGTCTTACATAATGAGCACTACAAGTACAACAAGCGCCTAGGCAATGATTCCAAATTGATTTACAAAGACAGCTATGAATATGATTATAATTTTTCTGTACATTATTACTACCTCCCAGAAGAAAAACTTATTCTTATAACCCCTATATAAGAAACCATATTGCTCTCTAATCTTTTGTAAAACCCCTTAGATCAATTAAGAAGCGAGGATTGGAGTTAAGAACAATAAGATTAAGAATTAACTAATATTGGCGTACAATTTTAATGTTTGGGCTAATTATTAAAACTATTAGCTCGATTTATTGTCCTTATAAAATAATCCAATCAGGGTGTGTAATTTTTATTTCAGCCTAATTATATTAATATTTAGCCAATAATAATTAATTCTTAATCTAATTGTTCTTAACTCCAATCCTCGCTTCTTAATTGATCTATGGGGTTTTATATCAAGTTAGTCTTTCACTCTGAACTTAAATATTTATTGCTTGTTATATCTAAATTAACAAAATAGTTTATATTGGTTAAATTTTGAACATTATAATTAAAGCGAAGAATGGGATGCCAAGACCCCATAAAAATATAGAGGGAATTGCTACTATCATACTGTAAGCGAAGTGTTGCTAAACATTTATAAGAAATTACCATAGAAATATAATAAAATGAAATACCAATTAATTTTATTTTATGTTTATCCCCAGCAAAGCACTTCCATGTCATTCATGACTCTATTCTCCCCATCTATTTCTTTGCACTTGAAGTCATAAAACATAAACTGAATGATACTTGGATGCACCAGAAACAGAACAATTACTATACTTGCTATAATTTTACCCTTTACTTTGTATTTTTGATAAAGTTTGACTTCTAAAGATTCGTCTAGATTGGCCTTTTGCCTTCTTTTTATGACAATTAGCTTTAAGTAAATGATATAAAGTAGTTTTTTTTATCTATTTGAATCAAATATTAAGAGTAAAAAATAAAAATATCTATATATATAAACCCCAAAACCCCAATACATATATGCGTGATAGTTTTATAAGTTGGTATAGTGATGATTTAATATCGATAAATAGCGAAATTCCAAACTTCACAATTTAACTTATTATAGGGCCTTCAAAGTGCAGTTTCCAATGATCAGTAATGTGGGAAAAAAGTTCGAATTTTATTTCGGTCCCATACTTTACCATTGGATAGAGCACAGTGCGTAGATGAAGAATATGTGGTCCTTACCCTACTTTTGACATCTGTGAGCTGAGTTGCGTCATTTGCAAGGTTCATGGGGCACTCGTTTTGAACCTCCCTCTTTTCCTTAATTCAAATTTTAATTAAATTATTAATACTATTAAATTTTAAAACTTAACTACTATGGTGGAATTCAAAGGACCATAGTCTCGTTCATGTACACTTGCTTTAGCTCTCAATTCCTGCAAAAGCGTAGACTTCATGTCTCTCTTGCCTGCGGTCATTATTTCCAACCAGTGCAATAAAATCCCAAGTTTAATCGAGCAGGGGTTTTGGGGTTTTGAAGGGATATAAGCATTTATTGTTAAGCTTATTTTAATTAAGCTAAATTTAATTCCATATAAACAAAGAAATTTATCAATTTTCAATCTATAGCTAATACAATTCAAATACAATCTATATAAAATATTTTATATTGATAAATAAAGTATATATAATATCTATCGCAATTCCTTAACAAATAATAATTTATATTTGTTCCTTCAATTTTTATATCTTATAATTTTAATTGTTTTATTCATTTTTCTTTGCTTGATAAAATAGATTTATAAAATATTGATATTTTTAAAGTTAATTTATATGTAAAATTCAAAAAATTTAAGAATCAATAAATTGATCTGTAATTCTCATTTTAAAGCATTTTTATATCAATTCATATTTAAGACTTATTTATTTACTAATAATTTTTCATAAGTTCATAATTTGATGTAATTTAGAAATGATTCTCATGATATTTGCAGAATGCAAACAAATTGATCATGTCAATTTCAAATTGGATCTGATAACTTTCACAAATTGATCTGATGATCAATTACTTTCAATCTCAAATTTGTACTTCTCAATTCTAAATATTTGAGATTTGAGAGAGTTGCATTTCTAAATTCTTGAGGAAATTTCCTTTTGGAATTCTCAAATTTGATCATTGATTCTCAAATATAAGTCAAATATTTACAAATATAAATTTATTCTCAATATATTTTATATAAAAAATTAAATTAAAAAGTCTATTGTAAAAATTCTATAATATACTGTAATTATCACTTCCAATACTTAAAAATTTTATTTTATTTTATTTATAAGTCTTTTTCCTTATATTTAAAACTTCATCAATGATTGCAATAGTAATATAGCTGTTTATATTTAATAGATAAATTATATAAAAATAGATTTCTAAGTTAAATGAAAAAAATTTAGAATAAATTTACTCATAGTTTAAAATTAAAGTATAAACATAATTGACTTTGACTTGTTCAAAGAATATAAAACTTTTAAATTTATTCTCAATTACTATATTTTAATAAATTAAATAGTAAAAACTAATTGATATCTTGTTGAAAATAGTAAAATTTGATGGAAGTTTATAAATTAAAACGATAATTTTATATAGTATATAATGCATTGTATTTATAAATATTTCTAGTTTATTATAAAATCTTAAAATATATAAAATCATAAAAATTTAAATAATTTTTTAAAGCTTATTCTCTTATAAATTTTATTTAATTTCTCCAACTATCTTTAAATTATAAATGCTAAAGTAAATAAAGTAGCATACAAATTATATCTTTATATTTAAAATATAAATAAATACTTACCTTAATTATTCATCATATTCTATTGATCATTTTATATATTCTTGATTATTTTTTATTTAATTCTGTTATATTTAATTTGTGAATATATTTTCTTTCAATTTGAAATTAAATTGAAGTATGAATGAATAGTAATATTTGTAATTCTGGATACAAATGTTTTGAGAATTGAAAGTTGATTTATGAATTTCTATTTGATCAAATTGTTAATTCTTTACAATTTATATCTTGAATTGAGATTTTAAATTTCAAATTCAATCATTCCAATTTGAAATGATATCATATTCATGCCTAAAATAATTAAAAAAAATATTTTTTATTCAAAAGTACGAAAAAACTGGATCCAAAGAGTTTGGTACCTAGAAGAACACTGCTCACTGATCAGGTGAGCTGCTATAAGCAACTATTCTCTCAAGGGGGGTAACTTACGTTCTGCTCGTTACATTGTAGCTTAGAACTTGGTATTTAACACAAGTCTATTCTGGAGGCTACAACAAACTCTGAGTTTACGTATTTACGCTGCCCTCGGTTCGGCATTACCAAACTCTTAGGGGAATATAACTACGATGCAAGAGACACTGGTTAAACTATAATCAAATTTTTTATTTGATATTATTAAAATATCTATTTATTTAATTTATTATTATGTTGTTATACAACTTAAATTTTTGAGTGAGGGGTTGTTAAATTTAGGGCAAGTTTATTAAAATCTATTTTTTTATTTTAACTTTATTTTAAGTTAATTTTTATTATTATTGACTTACTATTCCAGATAGTAAGTCATCTCCCATTTGCCTATCTTGATAAGTCTTTATTATTATTAAGTTTATTTTAAATTCTTAAACTCATTTTAAGCAACTTTAGGGCATTTAAGGTTCATTCATGAACCAGTAGGGGCATTATGGAAAATTTTTAATTCCATTTGAATTTAAAATAAATTTAATTTATTTTATTTATTATTTAAAATAATAAATGCTTTATCATGCATTTAAAAAAACTATCCACTTTAATTTATTATTATAATCTTATTATTTACTTGTTAATTTATATAAATTTCTAATGTTCGAAAAATTGGAATCATGCCTAGTTGTTTAATAAATACTTTTATATTTATCATTCAGCAATACTTAGTCTAAGTTTTCTTAAGTATCAATAAATTTATAAGATAAAATAAAATAAATTTCTAGTATATTTATCAATTTCTAATTCTTTTCTTTCATTATTTTTAGTAAATACGCTTAATATAGTTACTTATGAAAATTAAAAGTCTTAATTGAAATATAAATTTAAATCTATTTTAAATTAACTTATTTATAAATTAAAAAGCATATTTAAGTTTAACAATGAAATAGAATACTTGAAATAAATTTATTTATAATTTATTTGAGAAAATTAAATAAGACTTATAAGAAATGTTCTTTAATTAATTTTATATTTTATTTAGATTTTTTCTTGTTCAAATACAAATGAATAGTAAAGTTAGCTTATTTAATCATAAGCTTTTATGGGAAATAAAACTATAAGAACTCTTTATTTAATGAATTAAGACTTATAAAGAAAAGTTTGATATAAGGTTTATATGAAAATTTTTGTGTTAAAAAAGCTTTAAGTATTATCTTATATGATTATGATTTTTACCACTAATAAACCTTACTTATGACTTAGGTTTATATCTCCTTATACAGTCACAAGTCTTTAAGTGAGATAGATTCCAAAGCAGCTGTTAAGACATGATAGTAACATCTTCTTACTAGATTCTGATTTATTCTACTTATATTCATGCCAAGCTCTTCCATAAAGGCGGCCCAATAACCTCTATAAGTGTAAACTTATCATTAACTTACTTTGATTAAGCTCTAGTATTCAAGGGATTCAAGTCTCTATTTTTAATCCAAGAGTACATAAGCTCTGCTGGAGCTAGCCTGTGATGATAAGGCCCAAGAAACATGAGCGGTAATTTGAGATTGTCATACTTTGCCATTACTTCTTAAGATCTGTGATAGGGAGCGTTATCAATCATGATAACAGTATTCTTTCTCCACTCCAAATCTATATCATCTAATGTAAGTGCAAGCTTGCACAAGAAGTACATAAAGGAGTGTTGATTAGTTCTTCCTCTATTCACAGTATAGAAAAACTCTCCAGTACTTGATACTCCAATAATCAAGTTCATTTGACTAAGCCTCTAAGACTTTGTAACCCTATTCTTAACATAGGGAGCTGTCCAGCCTCTTCTTCTCTCATCAGTCTAGTGCAATACTGATTCATCTATATTAATAATTCTCTTGCCTTCACTTAGAAAGAGTATGAATTGTTAGGCTGCATACTACCGTTGAAGTTTACTACTATTATTGTTATGAAGGTTCGTTATCTACTTAACTTGCTTATATGTCATCATTAGTTCATTCTTAAGGAATCTTCGAATCATCTACTTTGAACAGTGAAGCTGGATCTTTGACACTAAGCTTTTCTGTATATCTGATATTTAAATAGGCACTTAGTCATAAGTAAGCATTTTCACTATATGAGTGCGAGCTCTGCTGTGCAGCTTCTTATACTTGCCTCTATTAACTTACTTAAGATTCCAAAAGTTTGCTTTTTTTAAGGGATTGTTAAGGTACCTTCTTAACTTATAGTATGAAATGCCAAGCCTCTTCATAATCTGCTAGCAGTTTAGCTTTTCAGACATCCTTAGTCTTTGAGATTCCTGAGCCAGCTTTAGCTCTTTTTGCTGCTGCTCCTTTTCTTTCCTCATGATCTTGAGTTATCTTCGAGGCACTATAGCTTAAAGCTAAGTATGCTATCCAAAGACTGGAAGTGAGTCTTTCATTTTATGGTTCTCTAATACTTTCTATTCTAATTCCTTCATATCAATTAAAGGGGCTCTTTCGAGCATACCTTAAGGTTCTAATTCTGATTAGGTATAGTCAGTGTAGATCTCAAGTGTTATCTGGCCAAGAGTCTATATTTAGTTGCCATCTAGTAACGATTCCTTAAATCCTCCTAGTTTACTTACTCTATAGGTTTCCTTAGGATCAATAATAAAGCCTTTGAAATTCAAAGATTCTAATGAATCTTCCAGATCATAGTAGTAGTTAAGCATCTCTCTTTTACTTACAGTCTCTATCTCAACATCAGCAACTGTAATGTTCCTTTAGTATAACATATTGGTTGTTATGTAATCTGCAGTATTGCTTTCATCATCTGTTTCACTACTTGAGCTTCGCTCACTATCTGAACTACTAGAGCTTTTATCTTCTTCCTCTTATTGGAAAAATTCAACCAGCTTAGACTATCTCTTTTTAGAACTTGATTCCATAAGTTCAGTGCTTAATTTCCTAATAATGAATTACTTTGGTGCTGGTAGGAAATCCGCATGCGGAAATCGGATCATGCTGAAGGCATTTCATAATAGTGAAAATGACTATCTCATTATAGTAACAGTGCTGTCTTCATGAGCCAATATTTGGCTATTTAAAACGGCTGATGGCACCCTCCTATTAGAATTTAATGAACCAAGCGTAACTTACTGGCATCAATGTTTAAGAACTAGCTTAGAAGTGCAAAAGCAAGAAAGAGCTCTACAACTTTCTCACCCAGGATTGTCGGGCCTTCTTACCCAAGCCTGATTCAACCAACATTTACTTCTTCAAGTCCATCATAAGAGCAAAGAAGGAGGTAAGCATCTCTCCTTAATTGTAACCGTCTTCATAGTACATCAGAAGAGAAGACGTCAAAGTGTCCGCAGTGCCTCACATAGAGGGACTTACAGTCCAGGACTTCCTCGATTATGCGAGAGACATCCCCAGACTACTCAACTTTCTCCCTGATGAGCGAGACTGGGTCCACTTAGACAGGCAATGGATCTGTGATTTGCTCTATACCTTAGACACCGACGGTGTCACCAACATGATTCATGATGCAATGCTTTAACGGAAAGAAAGGCTTGAGCAAAGCAGAGACCTAGTCATTGAAATGAGACCTGAATTTGTTGACGCACTCTCTAAATGCCTCAGCTTCAGCAGTAAGTTTACTCTCTTTACATTTCCTTTGTAGCCGAGAGAGGCAAAGCTGTGAATCTCATGAAGGACTCATCTAAAAGAAAGAGAACAAGAGATGAAATTGAAGAGGTGAAAGATTATGAGACAGCCTTGAAGTCAGACAGGCAGCTCTTTCTATAAGAAACTAAGAGGCTGAAGCAAGAGCATGATAACTTGAAAAGTGAAGTACTTGACTTACGCAAAATGAAGGAGCAAGTTATGCAAGACTTCGGCTCTCAGAATCTGGAAGGGCAGGTGCAGAACTTCAGCCTTTGACTTCTGCTGGTCTCTATTCTCATCCATTCTCTGAACACTACTAATAGAAAGAGTTAGAATATGGTGAATTCTTTTAGAAATTAAGCTTTAAAATCATCTTCTTTTTAACCCCTCTCTTTAGGGGTTCCTATGATCTATATCACTTTTCAAGTTTCTCTTTTAATTTGAAGCCTTCTTCAACCAGGCTTCCATACTTTCTTCGACCTCTTCATGCTCCTTGTAAGTTTCACTAAAAGACTTGTCTCTGCAACTCCTCCTTACAAGTATAACTCACTTTTCAACTAAGTCCTTAATCTGCTCTGCCTTCTCATAAGCCTTCCTACTTCTCTTATTAGTCTATTTCTTTCCTTCCTTGCTCTTCGATCTTTCTCTGCCTGGCTCTTAAGTGATCTCCTCATATTGGCGCCTCACGCCGTTTTTGAAGATCTTCTCAACTTCACTAATAGGCTTGTCTTAGAGCACAGGGTTCTGGCTCATCTTCTCTACAATGAATTCTATGATAGAAGGTTAATAGAACCCTAATTTACTTTGAGTGTCTGGCTCTTCAGCCACAGCTTCAGTTTTCATTTCCTCTTCAGAGGCCTTCTTTGCTTCCTCGATATCCTTTTTGGCTCCTATGAAAGAACTTTCTACTTTTTCGACTATCTTCTCCACTATAGCCTTTACAACTGCAACTTAATGATCGATGGCTATAATCTATTCAGAAGGAACTTCGGGCTCCTTTGCTTGATGAATAATATCCATATCAATAGCTTCTTATTTGTCTTACAAATTAAATTATACTTCATTGAACTTTTTGTCTAATATAAGGTCGATCTCATTCTACTCTACGTAAAGAAGCTACTCAGCACTATCTTTGGAGTTGAGTCTATACAAAACTCTTTGCCATCTGCCCTTAGTATTAAGTCTTCCAATTCTTCCTATAATCTGCTCTTCATACCTTTTAGAGAAGACATCTGCGATGATGAGGTAAGAACCTCCGTTCTAGTTGATTTCATCATTCGTCTGAATGTCAGTCCCTCTTCCATGAGCTTCATTCAGCAAGTATATTCCATATTCCTTTTTCGCATTCTTCATTAAGTATCTGCCTTCAATCATGGATTCGATATTGGCGGCTTGCCCTCTGCTTAAACTTGTGAAGTCGTAGCCCGATCTCAAAAGGCCTATCTCTATTGCATTATAGTTAGTTGAAGCCACTATTAGAACTGGGGAGTGGCTTAGCTGCTCTATTATAATTTCTTTGATCTTAGCCAAGTAATCACTCTAATTAGTGCTCACAAACACATCCGGGTATTGAGTCTTTTTATTTCCCTAGAGTTTATCAAGAGTGGGAAATACTACAGGTGTAGCTTGAAAAGCTAGCTTTAAACAGTTCTCTTCAGTAAAAGAGAGATTGCTTCCAGAAAATCCTATCACTTTATGAGCTTGCTGAAAGTACTCAAGAGAGTTGATTATAGTATCAACAGAGCCATCAAACATAATCCAGTCGTACTCGTCCACTAATACGTAGCTTTGCTACTATACACTCACAGCCTTGCTGTTCTTTTGCATCTTCTTTAATTAGGGCTAAGTGTAGAAATAGATGCCAGTATCTTTGGCAAAGAAGTTTAGATTGCAATTAAGCTACATTGCTTTAATGACTCTCTAGTATCGTTTGAAGTCTCTTTGCACTAAGTGCTCATTCTTGCTGAGTATAAAGACTGATCTTTAAGTTTTAAGAGCAATAAGGATTGCTAAAGCAATGCATATTAGGGTCTTCCCATTGCCAATACCAGAATGAATGAAGTGATTGCTGTTAAGGTTGTCACAGATATAGTTTAAACATAAGAACTGAGAGCAGTAGAATTTGAAGCCTAAATTTTACTCCAAAGTTTCTAATTCGGCACTTACTCTTAAGAGTTCCTCTGGAGACCTGCTATTGAATCTGGATGCTACTTGGTTTTATAAGTTCTCATTCTTGAATAGCTAAAGAAGGTCATTAACAGCCTTTTCAGAGAAGGCTTCCATAGTCCTTGGCAATTGCATTATTCTATCAAGGTCAGAGAAGTCACAGTTTAGACAGTTGTCAATAGTGTGAATGCTTAACTATACATTTTTCTCGACTTGCGCATTCACAATCAACTACTATACTTTCCTGATTTGTTCAATCTTCCCTACCCATTATTGATCTCTGCTTTGCAGTCTTGAAGCAAGGCCTTTCATAAAATGCACCATTGAGACTTTGTCGATGACTTCTTGCTTTTATAAGAAGGTTGCCCTTGTTGAAGATATGTAGTCTTTTAAAGACTCTAAGTTAGGGGCAGAGCATAAGGCACATATTCTTACAAAGTACTCTGTATACTCTACAGGAATGTCTCTTATAAGGTTCAATCCACAGTCTTGCTTAAGCAAGATAATAAAAGGCACGTTCATTATAAAGAAGGAATTTGGTATTAGTTTGATGACCTAAGGGTCAATTGAAAAGTAGTGCCATGTTTAAGCCAAAAGCTGAATGATGCCTGGATTAGAGTCGTTTAGCTTCTAGACTATAGCAAGCTGCTTACTTAGACATGTTGCCTCAGTAATAAAGACCAAGTTGGCTAAGCCTATAGCTTGTCTAGCATTGGGTGACCTTATAAGTAAGAGAATTGCTTCTTATATTAAGTTCTCTTCTGGCTGATATTTTTCCCCTGTATAGTAACTGAGGGCAGCCAAGAAGATACGAGCCTTGGAGTCTTAGTCTAGCTTTTAGTTACTTGAGATCAACTCTGTAATTAAATAGAAGAGCCCTTGGTTCACTTAGGGTTCATTTGCCATCTCAAAGTGCTAAAGGAACGAAAAGAGTGATTGGGTGTTGCGGGCCATTATATCTTGAAGGATCTGTTCCTTTTATTAATAATTTGATTATTTGAAACTTTCAAAGTGCTTGACCAACATCTCATGGCCAATGATTGAGCCATAGTTAATAACCAGCTAAGGTAAGGGTCTTGGAGCTTGCATTGATTCACTTGCTAAGCTCACAGTAGTCTGGAACTCACTCACCTTCATTTCCTCGTTTGAGAGGGAGTGGTTAAGATTTTCAGAGACCAGTGACTTGGTATCACTGCTGTTCTTGGCTTTCTTGCTTTTGTTATTGTTTATAAACTTTCTCACAACGTTCTTAAAATCCCATGTCTTTTAATAGCCTTTGAAATCCTCCTGCTACAACAGGAGACTCAAATCATAGTTGTTTAAATGTAGGAATTCCTTTGCTCTATTGATTTTGACGCTATCTTGGGCTCCCTTGTACTCAGCTTTAATGCCCTTCACTTTGCCGCCCTCATCAATATTAGCCTTGGCTTCAAGATTTTCAAAAATCCGATCACCCTGCTCAAGAAGTTGAGCTAACTATTCATTTGAATTATCATTCCTTAACTCTAATATAGGTGCTTAGTAAAGGAAAAAAGCTTACCAGGGCTTCGTTCTTCAATCTATAGGGGAAAAGACTCAGCAAGCTGATCCCGCTCTTGGGCTGGATTCATGGTATTTTTAAATTTTGATTATAGTATTATATACTGGATTTTTAAATTTAATAGGTGGATTATTAAAAAATACCACTGGATTCTTCAAATTTACTATAAGAAAAACCTCTCTCCTTCACTTATCCAGTGGATTTAAAGAGCTACAGCCCGCAAACCAGTTCAAATGCATTGCTTATGTTAATACCAACATATAAAGGTGAAAAAAGTAGGCTTGCAAGAAATGGCGGACCCGCCATGGGTCTTTTGAGTGCTTTTCGAGTCTGGCCTCATTGAAAATTGGCTTTTTGGAAAAATCGAAAAATCCGAGGGCCTAATGGCGAATTCAACCCTATACTGTTCATAACGTACATATAACCAGTAGAAATGTGCAGTGAAAGTAGAATGGAAAGCAAAGGCACTCGTTTTCGAAAATCGAGGTCATGGTTGAAGGGGGTCCAGACTGGCTTTGGATTCTAGACTTCAGACTGGATTTTAGACCCTATAAGAGGGGGAGTTTATACTAAAGTTGAATTTTTTCAAAAAGTAGTTGGGAAAGCTACTGGATTTTATGGACATATGGACTAAGTATAGAATAAGGAACACTTTCAACAATATATGATCACTAGAACACTCAAACTGCAATTAGCAGCATTCTTAAAGACTCTCTTTCTAAGACTCTTGAATTGGCCCTCTCATAATAAGTTAAATTGTGAAGTTTGGAATTTCGCTATTTATCGATTTTAAATCATCACTATACCAACTTATAGATTTATCACGCATATATGTATTGGGGTTTATATATAAACCCCAAAACCCCAATACATATATGCGTGATAGATTTATAATTTGTTAAGTGATGATTTAATATCGATAAATAGCGAAATTCCAAACTTCACAATTTAACTTATTATAGGGCCTTCAAAGTTCAGTTTCCAATGATCAGTAATGTGTGAAAAAAGTTCGAATTTTATTTCGGTCCCATACTTTACCATTGGATAGAGCACAGTGCGTAGATGAAGAATATGTGGTCCTTACCCTACTTTTGACATCTGTGAGCTGAGTTGCGTCATTTGCAAGGTTCATGGGGCACTCGTTTTGAACCTCCCTCTTTTCCTTAATTCAAATTTTAATTAAATTATTAATACTATTAAATTTTAAAACTTAACTACTATGATGGAATTCAAAGGACCATAGTCTCGTTCATGTACACTTGCTTTAGCTCTCAATTCCTTCAAAATCATAGACTTCATGTCTCTCTTGCCTGCGGTCATTATTTCCAACCAGTGCAATAAAATCCCAAGTTTAATCGAGCAGGGGTTTTGGGGTTTTGAAGGGATATAAGCATTTATTGTTAAGCTTATTTTAATTAAGCTAAATTTAATTCCATATAAACAAAGAAATTTATCAATTTTCAATCTATAGCTAATACAATTCAAATACAATCTATATAAAATATTTTATATTGATAAATAAAGTATATATAATATCTATCGCAATTCCTTAACAAATAATAATTTATATTTGTTCCTTCAATTTTTATATCTTATAATTTTAATTGTTTTATTCATTTTTCTTTGCTTGATAAAATAGATTTATAAAATATTGATATTTTTAAAGTTAATTTATATGTAAAATTCAAAAAATTTAAGAATCAATAAATTGATCTGTAATTCTCATTTTAAAGCATTTTTATATCAATTCATATTTAAGACTTATTTATTTACTAATAATTTTTCATAAGTTCATAATTTGATGTAATTTAGAAATGATTCTCATGATATTTGCAGAATGCAAACAAATTGATCATGTCAATTTCAAATTGGATCTGATAACTTTCACAAATTGATCTGATGATCAATTACTTTCAATCTCAAATTTGTACTTCTCAATTCTAAATATTTGAGATTTGAGAGAGTTGCATTTCTAAATTCTTGAGGAAATTTCCTTTTGGAATTCTCAAATTTGATCATTGATTCTCAAATATAAGTCAAATATTTACAAATATAAATTTATTCTCAATATATTTTATATAAAAAATTAAATTAAAAAGTCTATTGTAAAAATTCTATAATATACTGTAATTATCACTTCCAATACTTAAAAATTTTATTTTATTTTATTTATAAGTCTTTTTCCTTATATTTAAAACTTCATCAATGATTGCAATAGTAATATAGCTGTTTATATTTAATAGATAAATTATATAAAAATAGATTTCTAAGTTAAATGAAAAAAATTTAGAATAAATTTACTCATAGTTTAAAATTAAAGTATAAACATAATTGACTTTGACTTGTTCAAAGAATATAAAACTTTTAAATTTATTCTCAATTACTATATTTTAATAAATTAAATAGTAAAAACTAATTGATATCTTGTTGAAAATAGTAAAATTTGATGGAAGTTTATAAATTAAAACGATAATTTTATATAGTATATAATGCATTGTATTTATAAATATTTCTAGTTTATTATAAAATCTTAAAATATATAAAATCATAAAAATTTAAATAATTTTTTAAAGCTTATTCTCTTATAAATTTTATTTAATTTCTCCAACTATCTTTAAATTATAAATGCTAAAGTAAATAAAGTAGCATACAAATTATATCTTTATATTTAAAATATAAATAAATACTTACCTTAATTATTCATCATATTCTATTGATCATTTTATATATTCTTGATTATTTTTTATTTAATTCTGTTATATTTAATTTGTGAATATATTTTCTTTCAATTTGAAATTAAATTGAAGTATGAATGAATAGTAATATTTGTAATTCTGGATACAAATGTTTTGAGAATTGAAAGTTGATTTATGAATTTCTATTTGATCAAATTGTTAATTCTTTACAATTTATATCTTGAATTGAGATTTTAAATTTCAAATTCAATCATTCCAATTTGAAATGATATCATATTCATGCCTAAAATAATTAAAAAAAATATTTTTTATTCAAAAGTACGAAAAAACTGGATCCAAAGAGTTTGGTACCTAGAAGAACACTGCTCACTGATCAGGTGAGCTGCTATAAGCAACTATTCTCTCAAGGGGGGTAACTTACGTTCTGCTCGTTACATTGTAGCTTAGAACTTGGTATTTAACACAAGTCTATTCTGGAGGCTACAACAAACTCTGAGTTTACGTATTTACGCTGCCCTCGGTTCGGCATTACCAAACTCTTAGGGGAATATAACTACGATGCAAGAGACACTGGTTAAACTATAATCAAATTTTTTATTTGATATTATTAAAATATCTATTTATTTAATTTATTATTATGTTGTTATACAACTTAAATTTTTGAGTGAGGGGTTGTTAAATTTAGGGCAAGTTTATTAAAATCTATTTTTTTATTTTAACTTTATTTTAAGTTAATTTTTATTATTATTGACTTACTATTCCAGATAGTAAGTCATCTCCCATTTGCCTATCTTGATAAGTCTTTATTATTATTAAGTTTATTTTAAATTCTTAAACTCATTTTAAGCAACTTTAGGGCATTTAAGGTTCATTCATGAACCAGTAGGGGCATTATGGAAAATTTTTAATTCCATTTGAATTTAAAATAAATTTAATTTATTTTATTTATTATTTAAAATAATAAATGCTTTATCATGCATTTAAAAAAACTATCCACTTTAATTTATTATTATAATCTTATTATTTACTTGTTAATTTATATAAATTTCTAATGTTCGAAAAATTGGAATCATGCCTAGTTGTTTGATAAATACTTTTATATTTATCATTCAGCAATACTTAGTCTAAGTTTTCTTAAGTATCAATAAATTTATAAGATAAAATAAAATAAATTTCTAGTATATTTATCAATTTCTAATTCTTTTCTTTCATTATTTTTAGTAAATACGCTTAATATAGTTACTTATGATAATTAAAAGTCTTAATTGAAATATAAATTTAAATCTATTTTAAATTAACTTATTTATAAATTAAAAAGCATATTTAAGTTTAACAATGAAATAGAATGCTTGAAATAAATTTATTTATAATTTATTTGAGAGAATTAAATAAGTCTTATAAGAAATGTTCTTTAATTAATTTTATATTTTATTTAGATTTTTTCTTGTTCAAATACAAATGAATAGTAAAGTTAGCTTATTTAATCATAAGCTTTTATGGGAAATAAAACTATAAGAACTCTTTATTTAATGAATTAAGACTTTTAAAGAAAATTTTGATATAAGGTTTATATGAAAATTTTTGTTTTAAAAAAGCTTTAAGTATTATCTTATATGATTATGATTTTTACCACTAATAAACCTTACTTATGACTTAGGTTTATATCTCCTTATACAGTCACAAGTCTTTAAGTGAGATAGATTCCAAAGCAGCTGTTAAGACATGATAGTAACATCTTCTTACTAGATTCTGATTTATTCTACTTATATTCATGCCAAGCTCTTTCATAAAGGCGGCCCAATAACCTCTGTAAGTGTTAATTATCATAACTTACTTTGATTAAGCTCTCGTATTCAAAGGATTTAAGTCTCTGTTTTTAATCCAAGAGTACATAAGCTCTGCTGGAGCTAGCCTGTAATGATAAGGTCCAAGAAACATGAGCGGTAATTTTAGATTGTCATACTTTGCCATTACTTCTTAAGATCTGTGATAGGGAGCGTTATTAATCATGATAACAGTATTCTTTCTCCACTCCAAATCTATATCATCTAATTTAAGAGCAAGCTTGCACATGAAGTACATAAATGAGTGTTGATTAGTTCTTCCCCTGTTCACAGTATAGAACAACTCTCCAGTACTTGACACTCCAATAATCAAGTTCATTTGACTAAGCCTCTAAGATTTTGTAACCCTATTCTTAACATAGGGAGCTGTCCAGCCTCTTCTTCTTTCATCAGTTTAGTGCAATACTGATTCATCTATATTGATAATTCTCTTGCCTTCACTTAGAAAGAGTATGAATTGTTAGGCTGCATACTAGCGTTGAAGTTTACTACTATTATTGTTATGAAGGTTCGTTATCTACTTAACTTGCTTGTATGTCATCATTAGTTCATTCTTAAGGAACCTTCGAATCATCTACTTTGAACAGTGAAGCTGGATCTTTGACACTAAGCTTTTCTATATATCTGATATTTAGATAGGCACTTAGTCATAAGTAAGCATATTCACTATATGAGTGCGAGCTCTGCTGTGTAGCTTCTTATACTTGCCTCTATTAACTTACTTAAGATTCCAAAAGTTTGCTTTTTTTAAGGGATTGTTAAGGTACCTTCTTAACTTATAGTATGAAATGCCAAGTCTCTTCATAATCTGCTAGCAGTTTAGCTTTTCAGACATCCTTAGTCTTTGAGATTCCTAAGCCAGTTTTAGCTCTTTTTGCTGCTGCTCCTTTTCTTTCCTCATGATCTTGAGTTATCTTCGAGGCACTA